>JAHDVE020001854.1:0-66890 GCA_022606495.2 Halesus radiatus | reverse complement strand
ATTTATAGACAAGGCTTAAGTTAAGATTAAATTTATAAACAGATGTATTGAAAGAATCCAGTTAGAGCTTTATCGGATGATTTTTAAAGCAATTAACGGAATGGCTCCGTTTACTTTTTTTTTACAGTAACTCCCACACAGGAGACCAAGGAGGAAATAATTTCCCTCAAGGCCTATATCATCTTTGGGGATGCTGTGTGGAGGATCTTTTAGAGGATAGGAAGGAGTGAACTTGGGTCTTGAAGAGACCCATGTTATAGGATGGAGGAAACACAGAGGCCGGCAGATCATTCCACAGCCGAGTTGTTGAACACAAGAACGAATCGTAGAAGCGACCCGTTCTCATGTGACAAATTTCAGCTGAGTGCAAATGTTGGGCGCGCGTTTGGCGTGTTTCCTGACTATGCACCGATGCTGAAGGGATCAATGACGCTAGTTCCTCGAAGCATCTTCCATTAAAATACCGGTAGAACAAGGACAGCATTCCCACCCGACGTCTGTGCCCCCAAGATTGCAACCCATTTGTTAAGATAGGCGAATCTATCAAACGGACCGCCCGTTTCTGCACAGAGTCAAGATTTTTTTTTTCAGATATTTTGGGACTCCTGACCAGAGGTGGCTGCCAGATTCTACAATGGGGCGCACTTGCGATTTGTACAGGGTCAGCAGTTGTGTACTATTAAAGTATCTGCGGGCTCTGTACAATACGCCCAGCTTCTGAGAGGCTAACTTTACTCGGGTTTCGATGGAGCCCCATACCTGAGCTGGTCACTTAAGGTTACACCAAGCATATCAATGGAGGGCTTGTTGGGAAGATTGCTTCCATTAAAGGAGACTAGATTGTCATTTCGATCCCTTTTAGACGTAATCAGACATGATTGGGTCTTTGAAACATTAAATTCGACGAGGTTATTCTTACCCCAAGAGGAGACCCTCTCAAGGTAACCGTCCATTCTCTGCTTCAAAGCCCTCCGAGCCGTTGGAGTTTGTGTGCCCTTTGGGGGCTTGTCAAACAAAAAGCAAATATAATTAGTATTTTTCTGAAAACAGTATTTCGCGATCGTCAATTCTTTGGCGTGATCGTGTCAGTTAGGATGAAAAGTGTACAAATATCGGAGGTAGCACTTTCAAAGATTTCCGTTCAAAAGTTTAAAATAGACGGACAGTCGTCAATAAAAATTAGAGCGAGGTTATAATGTACATCTTCATAAAATTCAAATCCATAACTGAATAAGAATCTAAAGTGCACTTTAAAAAGCTACTTCTTTCCATGTAGATACTCGTTAATGGAACAACATGATATTATCTCCTGCAAACATTTTAAACGTATTTATTAAGCCAAAACCTTCTCATAATCGGCGGAAATATTTATACATAAATATTCCTTTTCATTTCTTTAATAGATTTAAAATAACTTTGTGGAGTCATACTTATTAAATTATTAAAAATTACTTTGTTTAGTAATTGTTAAGTAATTATTATTGATTTATTAAATATTTTTATTTAACTATAAATATCTTACGGAAACCACTACCTCATTATTTAATTGAAGTTAGTTTATTTGTAAAATAGTTTCGCAAAAAAATAATTCGTATAACCCACTGATTTAAAACTTCCAGCAGTGACCTAAAAATTGCTGGCTGAATCACTTTAAAGAATATATTCCTAACAATTTTATAAACCAGCGACACATTCTTCCTCCGGATCGTTATTTTATTTGTGTTTCTTCATTTTCATATTTACGATTTTTTTTTAAATAAATAAATAAATACCGTATTTCCACATAGTTTTATTTAATTTTTAGCAACTGTCCATCCTTGTTTTAATAATTACTTAATGTTAGGTACAAGTTACAAGGCAACTGAATAATTCCCGATCTTCAGGTTCACCCAGTGAGATATTTCGTTTTAAGCGATGTCATCTTTGATTTGGTTTATGTTAAAGTGAAATCCGATCTGGTTCTTTAAATATTTACGACTCAAACAATTCGTTCTTACAAGGCTCGGTGCAGTTACAGATCTCCGACCTTATAAGTCGAGCGAAAAATGGGTGAGCGTTGGGGTTGAATTTCAGAATAATTGCAATCAACGGCGACAAATCATGTTTATTACTGGTTTATTTACAAATGAAATGGTTACGAAAAAATGCACCGTAAATTAAGGCAGCATTTATCGTGAAATATAATCATGAAAAATCATTTTACGCTGCATTTTATAATAAGAGTTTAAAAAAAATATATATATATTTCGTCTTTTGAATAATCAATAAATCCAAGGACGCTTACAAAAAAGCAATTTTATCTTCGTGTACTATGGCAATTAAAAGGTGCGTATCATTTATCATGATGATAAAAATCATGAATAATTATTTTCGTATGATAAAAACTTTAATGCTCGACGAATAACAATAAATATTTTTTATTCAAAGCTCTCGGTGAAAAAGTGTAACTCCCGCCATCTCCCGGCGCGAGCGCGAAACTCTTGTAGAAAGTTTGCTAGCGGGGTTCTTCCTGGTTTCATTTTAACATCCCGTTGTTGAATCCAATATGATTTGTTAATATTATTACCTAGATTATGGGTTTTTGATTATTTAATTTATTACGATTAATACCTAAATCATGATTTATCTACTAAAAATACAAATAAATATACATTATCTGTAGATAGCGTCATTCAGAGAAACTACCATCGTAATAAAAAGCATACAAATTTATTGAAAACGATTTTCATATAAAATCAATTTCCCGGAAGAATCAGAACGAACGTACTATTAACTGATTGAAATATAATAATGTGAAGGATTCTTTTCGCAGTTCGCAACCTACGCAATAAAATTTTGCATTTACCCCCTTTTAGGCTTTGTGATACTACCTTTTTCTGATTAATACAACGTATCTATCTACACATACATTGTATTATAATAATTATCAAACAACATAATTTTGGTTGTGTTGTGAGTAAGGAGTAGTAAATGTATGTAATATTCCAATTCAAAAATAAATAATTCTTATTTACAATATACATAAGACTGAATTTATGCCACTATTCTTACAAGAGTTGCCTTACAAGCAGTCGATCGGATTTAATTCTCGGCCGTGCCAATATTTCTTAAGTTTTTTTTTTAAATAAATTCTTTTGTTTAATATCTCTTCAATTTTTACGCTCTATCTTGGTAAAATATGTAAATTATAATTAGAACTCCCAAATTTGTAAGAATTATCTTTTCATGAACATTTTTTTTACCAGCACTAAATGATGATATTAAAGGTCAAAAAATTATAATCAATTCATATCCATTAAATAATAGGGGATATTTATGCAAACGGACTCGAACTTTGAACCTGTCGGTATTCAAGCGTGTAATCTACCAATCACACCAAGCTAAAAAACTTTCTTAAAACTTTTTCACGATACAATTTCTTTTCAGAATTTTTGTTTTTTAGGGGAGCAAAAGAAAAAATAATTGCTACTTATTGCGTCGATATAAGGATGATTTTGAGGGCGGTAAATTAAAAAAAAAAAAAACTAATTAGATTATTTCTTATTCGCTTATTGGAATATTACCGAACAGTATATGATCGGATATAATGCAGTTATTAAAATAGTTAAATACAGTGATATGGCATTATCCCAAATATTGTGCCCAACCATAGAACAAAGAAGATCACGGGATCCAGAAGTCTGGCCATTCGGCCCTTAAATTTGTGATAAATATATTTCACGGTCATTTTATTTCGAACAAATGGAATGGCAATTTACAATGCAGGCAGTGTTAGAGAGACAAAGTATTTGAGGTATTTACATTGGCTCCATCGGGCTGGAATCAAAGGTACTATGTCATAGGCACACGGAATTCCACTTAAATCTATGTGAAAGGCAATTATTTATTCAATATGCCCAAACTATTTAAAAAAAAACTTTTAGTTATTTTTCAAAGTGGTGGATACTTTCAGCATCGCCCCGGTGAAAGACCATTCATAATCGAAACATTATTTTAAATGGCTTTACCCATGTTTGGTGACCATTTCAGAAGAACCGGGTACTTTTCAACCATCCTAGTCCACGTATCTTTCCTCACTCTATTTTTAACCTCAAAACATATCCCAATTGGGGATGCCATGCTGCCACTGGGACCAGACGGTGGGACCAGTTGGTACTTGCGTGGGATATTCAGGTAAAAGAAATTGAATTACTTTTAATATTTTAATATCTATCCACCCCTTTGACATCTTATACTTATTATAATTTTCATTAGCTGAACTTTGCCATTAATAAGAATGATGATCGTTCAAATTGTGTCTCGCGCAGTCACAATAATTCAAGTTGCGTTCTTGTCCGCGCATTGATGTATTTTCCTAATGCGGAGAAGTTCTCAAAGCCGCCTGCATGTTGTGCGAAAATCTCTTGCGCCGGGTCAACGGTAGTAGTTCGTCGCATTTAGTATCTGGTATGACACGGTGCTTTCACAATAATCAGCACGCACACAGTCACCACTACTTACTGCTCCCAGCGACCGTAATACAGTATTATATCGAACATGTAGATGATTTAGAACCATAGGGCGTATCGTTTTAATTCCCCTACCATTGATTCGAATCCCCCCTTTCGTTAGGAGGAGCTTAGCGTTAGACGTATCAGAGAATGCGAGTAACGGATTCACATCTCGCAACTATTATTCAATACGCACAGAGGACGACCCACTGAGACTTTTACCAGATTCATCTCGCGAGGAGACGAGTTCCGTCCCGTTCTCTCGCCATTGCGAAACTCTAACGGTGTCGATGATTATTTATTGTTATTTTATGGAGTTTGGGGCACTCTGCGGAGGGGTCATGCTAAAAGGTTCGATGAATTTAAATATTTAAGTGACGGGTTTACGTAATGCGGTAACTTATAAAGATATATTATTGGGCGAAATTTCATTATCATTACTTAAATAAATAATTAATTAAGACATTTAAAAAACCATTCGTTACGTAATGTTATTTCATTTTAACCATCAAACGTGTTTTGGGAGCCACGTTATAACAATTTACTTTTTTCGTAGTAAACAAATCAAATTTAGGTACATAATCCAGCATAAAATATCGACTCTACGTACCCACTCGAATACTATAATTTATTTTGAAAATTTAAGGTAAAATTAGTTTTGCTAATATTTTGAAGATTCTTTCGTATTTTGAAGTATGAAAATAGAAACATTTTATGAAGCAACCATTCATTCGAACTCTTACCTTGCACTCCACAAGAATATACACCATGCATTGTTATCTCGTAGCAGGTAACTAACTAACTAACCATCACACCATTATCCGGAAGGGTAGATAGAGATAATGAACTGCCACATAAGTGTATATTGGTACACCTTCCTTGTTTCATTCACCTTATTAATTCGTCTTTCACGTACAGTACTATTATTTTAACTCTGTTAAAGTGCCCCGCCTCAAATATTTTATACATTTGATCGTTTAATGCCTTTCTCTAATTGTAAGCAATATAAAATATTTTTGTTTTGAGGTTGATTAAATATTTATTATTTCAATCGTTAGGTGGGTAGGTACTTTAAAAAAATATAATTTAATACCGATTAGGTCGTCTAATATATATGAATGTGTCACGAATGTATGTATCTTTTGAAGATAAAATGAAATTTCTAGGACAGAGTGGGTGGGACGTAAAGGGTGATAAGCCATAAGCCCACTGACCTAGTTACGGCGCGACCATCCTCGCGGGCGAAGATGCTCCTCGCGCCGCGGCCGGCCCGTGACTGCTGCCGTATCAGCGCGCTCTCACGTGTCGGCCTCCGTGTCGCGCGAGCGGGACGCGGCTAGCGCATCTCCGTACGGCCCGTGCGGGACAGGTGCGCGAGTCGCCCGCCGCGTGGTGAGCGACAACAGTCACACCGCGACCGCGGAGCCGAACGTCACGCGGGATATATCGCATCCTGCGTCGCGATACAGCGTAGCACCGTAGCGCTACGACAAAAATAATACTAAACCAACCATAAATAAATCATTTTCAAATGGTGAATTAGTACAATCGAGGCCTTCTACTTGACTCATTATGCAAACAGAAGTAATTTAATGAACTTTTTTAAACAATTTTTTGACAAGTGATGTTTATCAATAAATCCATGTTTGCATGCCTTCTATAGATACTTCTATATGAGTTGTTAACAACGTGATAAAAATAAGTAAATAAACAGTTTTATTTTTAAGTAAATAGTGTTTATTGACACGACGTAGAAACATAGAAATGTGCAATGGTTATTTTTGATGATCTACAAAAAAATACATTTTTTAAAGGTTGTTCTTCTTGACAGCAGCAAATAAGTGAAAGCCCTTCGAGCAGTACTCGTTGAAGATTCATCTGACAGTACTATGTTTGACGTTTAGTGCCCCCTGAGTGGTATGCACGAACGATGCGAAAAGGCCTATAAAAATATCTGTTGAATTGTGTTCTGTTTCGGTTTAATGGTCGAGAGAATATGTTAAAATCAGCCATAAAACTTTAAACCTTCCCGTTCAAAGCCATATTATGGATGCAATCTAGAGAAACGTGTTACACATTAAATCGTTTCATTTCAATGGACATCCAATTAACATTTACGACCAATATATAACAATCGTAAAACAGTTTCGTTTCCTACATCCTTGTGTGACAATATTTTAGAGTTTGGTCATTGTAGGTCCAGTCTTATTTGAATTTAATCTTACCAATCAGAAACAAAACAAAATCATCAAAATAACATAAAAATAACCACGAATTATATCAACACCGTTTAATTAATTACCCTAATAAAATAAAAGCAAAGTGTTCTGTTAACATTTAAAGACTGCTAGATTTAATATTGATCTTCTTTCATAAACAAGACAGTTTAATAGTTCCTTGGATGCGGCAATATTTGTACAAAAACTGAAGGTAAGAATTCCATATTATCATTTTATAAGTTGGTCGATAACGTTCTTGATTTATGTTGTTATGATCAAGAAGAATCGTTGTATACAATATATTCTTCTCAACTTGCTATGTGAAGCCTTATAATTATTTAACCAAACAGATACAATGTAAATACCTCTTATACGTATCTGTCAATGCTTATGTGCTATGCTTAGTGCTTCTACAATTTAAAGCTCTTTGTATGACACGTTTTTTATAGTGTACATAATATTATATTTGTAAACAATCGTACGCATATACTGCATTGAAAAAATGTTATATAGATAGGAAGGTATTTACTAATGCAGTATTTTCATCGAATATGTTTAAAAAGTTTAAAAAAATGTCGGTCAAGAGATAAAAGGTGTGGTTAATACGGGATGCAAATCCTGAATCCATAGATCATGAGGTAAATGTTGTACTATCCGGTAAAATAAACAAATAAAATTTGAATACTTGCGGTAGGTACAGTAGAATCATTTTGTTGTTTGAGAGATTATTGGTCGTGTAGTGGTATACTACTATATCGAAGGACTGCGGGGTAAGGGAGGACAGCAGGTGGGTGTTCCAAAGTACTGCGATCAATTTGAATTACTCCTGATGTGCAGAAACACACAAATGAGAATCTATTTAAAATGATTTTCCTGTAAATATTTAAATTTATTGTATTAAATCACAGCATGCACATGAACGATTGAAAAATATAAATAAATTTCACAGTTATATTGATTTATATTTTATCATTATTCTCAACTGATAATAAATACTGTGTACCGGGCACCTGAAAACATTTGTCTACAAGAAGGGTTGAACTTAAAATATTTCAAAAACAGTTTTGAATTTTCTCCATGCTATATATGCCAATAGTTATTAGAATTGCTACACAAACTTGCTCTCCCATATCAACATATTATAATTTTGTGTTCCGGCGGCTTAGCAGAAATGGTTATCGGTAATTATTTGACCGGTAAAGCATATTGTGACGTTCGATGGTCACAAATATTTTTAATAATCAAAACAAAAAGATATAATTTTTTTATTGTGACAATATGAGGATTTAACAATTCAAGCACTGTGACCACATACCTTCATTTTAATAGTAAAGCTTCAGAATACCTATAGCATACCACCTAATAAAATGTAGGTTTTTTTTTCTCCATTGTTTGTTTCTGTCACCATGGGCTTTATTGACAGCTTAACAATTATTCTTCATATAAGTCAAAATTTGTCACCGAAATCAACAGACAATGTGTTTTTGTTATTAAGGATCTCAGGTTCTTGCCTATAATCCTAGAGCATTGTTTCACATAGCTAATTCCTAATACCACAACAATAGAACGTCAGTCACAAGATTGCATAACATTATGTCAACATTGATCCCAAAAACGCATTGTTCCAAAGCTCCTTACAAATATGCTCAATATGCTGATTATCGAAATACTCGATGAGAAGTGATCTCATGACCAGAATACGGTGATATACATTATACAATGTGACAAAAGCGATAAATGTGTTGTCACGACAGAGAGCATTACAAAAATATCTTTAGATCAGTAAGATAAATTTTGTTGTTTGCTTTGTAATAGCTATTGAACCGTCTGAAAACCTTTAAACAGTAATTTTCACATATCAAAATAAGTATAGATACCCGCATAAATCGAAAAAAAAGCATTTTTATTTTATAATACCTCCACAAATGCGAAAATTACAAAGGTACTTATATAATTTTGACCCAGCTGGGGTAAGACCAACTCGTACTTGTACGTAATGTACATGAACAATAATTGCGGAATAGTAGTTTATCATCCTCAAAGTCGATAAAACGTGCATATTATTCAGTTTTTTCTTGCTATACGGTAAGAAAGCTCAAAACTACCTTAAAGCCTAGATTGAAAATAAACAATTTTTACGAAAAACCTTTTACAACGTACATAATCGTTTCCGCAGTTAATTACAAATCTGGAGGTTGCAAATTTGACAGCCACAACGCCAAAATATGACTTGGTTTTTTTGTCTAATTGAGTGGGCTATACCGATGTGGATTTTGTGGTATTGATTATTACGTTTGATGGACCATAAAAACTGCTTTATGATTATTGCAATGAAACTGATAAATAAATATTTTTTATTTGGAAATAGTTTGCGTGATGAATAATTAATTAATCTAATTATTTGTGCGGTGAAGATTTAAAAAATAATTTTGTACAGGTGCGATATTAGTGCTTATTCTATCTATCTATGAAGGGGTGAATTGAAGTGAAATAATACAAAACTGCGCTATGTAAATGCGTTCTTATTATTATTATTATTATTATTCGATTTTATTATCCGCAAAATGTGATTCTAGAGATTATTTCACATGGCACATATTATTTTGTTGGTAGGTATCACGTTT
The DNA here is from genome assembly GCA_022606495.2 of Halesus radiatus. NCBI lineage: Eukaryota > Metazoa > Arthropoda > Insecta > Trichoptera > Limnephilidae > Halesus > Halesus radiatus. The sequence goes on along the minus strand of JAHDVE020001854.1, from coordinate 57,557 downwards.
TTTCTCCTTCTCGAAACCTTCTCATCTAGAGAAGTAGTTAAAGATGTATTCAAAATATCTAAACCTTGTAAAAATAAATTTGCTTTACCAACAACCCATATTTGAATCTTTATGATCGTCATTGGTGCCTTTAGGAAATTCCTCCATTCCTACCACATCATCTAGCTACCCAAATTTAGGTCTCCCAATACCTTCTCCTTCGCCTCGGATGCATGTTTTTATAAAAAAAATTGTAGGAAAAAAGACTTACGAATAACCTGACAATATTTGAAAAATTCCTAATACCATCATTACAAACGGAAAATGTTGCTTGTGCGATGGTGGAAGACTTAGCTAGCAGAGAAATCTGAGTGAAAACCCGATGTATTTATCAACTAAGCTACTAACTAATCAAATAAGTTATTTATTCAATAGACGTGTAGTTATTTTGTGGCGTTATTATTAATAAAAATAAAAGTATTTAGTTTACAAAATAAAACAATAACTTTGTTTACATCACTTTTATTTATACTTTTGCCGACCGGGTTTCGCTACTGCCGTAGCTTCTTCAGGGCAGTATTCAACTAAACTATGAACTAAGATACACATGTGTTATAGATTGATAAAAACAGGCGAGTGGAGGGCCAAGGGTGGGAGATCAGCGGGTACCTGCTGACCGGGAAGGGTGTGTACTTTGTTTATTGGGAATAATCTAAGAATTGGACTTTTATTTAAATTTATTTGATTATTTATGAGTCTACTGTAGCGAAACCCAGTCGGCAAAGGTATAAATAAAAATGATGTACACAAAGTTATTGTTTTATTTCTTAAATTAGAAAAAATAAATAAAATATTTTATACCACTATTTAATATAGTATCAATATCAGGACACGCAGAACACTAAAAATAACGACAAGTATAAATAGACAAATGATATAAAAATAGGAAAATTACAAACATAAACGAAAATTAACAATAAGTGATAATAAGTTATTACTCAGAAACCTTTCGATGTTCAGTACTTACCGTTGTTTAATAAATCTATCTAGCTTCCGAATTTTCCAACAATTTGTATAGCTCCTTGGCCAGACACATTTATCTTACTTCCTTCGAATTTCTTTGTTTTTTTTTCTATTCTGATAAGCTAGATGAGCATGTCAATGTACTTAATTAAGAACTTCAACGAGTTCTCCAATCGGCCGTCACTAAATCTAATTTAAATTCTATCCATAAGACACAGTACGAAATCTCAGCTTCGTCAATTTGAAACAAAACATTCTACGGTCACATTGTACCTCAGTATGATCTTTTAGAAATTTATTCATAAATCTTGATAGAGTTATAACGCCCGCAACTAGCACTTTGGCCTCTCTCGGTTAAACTCATGAATAATATAAGGCGGGTTCGCTCTCGGCTCATGTGCCGTTTGTGAGTATAGCGAGCCAAACATCCAGTTATCCGATCCCGGATTAACCGCATTGTTGCGGTGAATCGGACACTTTGTATGTATAACACTAATATATCACCAAATAAAACCACATAAAATCTTCGAATCATCAAGTAGATGGAAATCACTTGAAAAAAAAAAAACTAAATATGTAATTTTCATTAGTGAAATATAATACCTAAATTATAACCATTGAAGGAATAAAAATGATAATTTTTACGTAGGTACTACTTCTCCTTATCTTTTCATTAAGGGTGATTTATTAAAACTTTTACAAAAATTAGTAAATAAGTACCTCTCTGGTGGTAATTTCAGAAACATAAAATTTTCAACAAAAAAAAAGTTGAAAAAATAATACATGAAAGTGAGTCCTAAATCCTACATAGATACAGGAGAATCATTTTAAAGAAATTATTGCTTTTGTAGTGGTGTACTATATCCTAGGATTTATGCGGGGTAAGGGAAAGTTTAAGAGGGAGTTCCAAACTATGTCGAACCAATTTGAACCACTATAGGTGTGCACTAATACATAAGCAAGAATCTCTTTAAAATGATTTGCCCGTAAGTATGTTACTTGGCTCGTAAAAAATTTGAATGTTGAAAAATATATTCAAAAAAGTTTTAGCGGTAAATTATCGGTGAAATAGACAAATGCTTCATCTGTCTTTCTTGCTTTGGACGAGATTAAGCAAAATGACAAATATTCATCAAAGTATCTAATTCCGTATTGTTGTAACAACTTTTTTTACTAACGCCATTTTATAAAACACGACTTTTTTTCCTTATTACTATTTTTGACTGTTTTTCTATGCTGTTTTGAGTGTAGCTTATTTTTTGCCACAATAAACAATCAATTTAACGAAATGTATAAAAACTTATATTATCTCTGTAAAAGAAACAAATTCGTATATTTTATGATACCTACCTATAAACACGGATGAAATGTAAAAATATTTTTAAATATTCATTAAACTAGAATTTTAATTAATGAAGAAGAATTGTTTGTTCATTGGCTATATTTTCGATGCCGAGAGATTTATTATTTATTGTAAACTATTTGTTAATAAATTTCGTGCATTGGTAATATTTTCCCTAATGAGTGTTAAAATTGACGTTTCAGATTTATTGGGTTAAATTTTTCTGCTGGTTCAAGATCAAACTAAAATTGGAATTTTGATTAATGATTGTAATTATTTTTTTTTATACATTGGCAATTAGCTTAAAATCTTTTATTTAAAAAAAAGAAATGATTAAAAAGAGTTTCGTAAAAGTCTTGCGCCACTCGCTCAATTTCAAGTGGGAATGATGTAATTTTTTTTTACTTCAAAGGTCTCCGTTTAAAATAAGCTCATGTACATTACCTACCGCAACACACTCCATTATAAAAAGCTTAGACAAAATAAAGGCCCATCTCGATATTTTGAAAAAAATTTTAACATTTTATTTTTATTTATTTTTTATATGAATACCGCACAAGAGTCCCAAACTGCTCCCAACGTCTGGAGCCAGTGAGACTATGGCATTCTCAATTGGAGAATGTTGTGAGGCTGAAGGTATTGGGTAGGGTAAGAGGAAGGTGGGGGGAAGTACCTGGCTATTCAGATCTGGTCACCAAACACGGTTAAAAGCCATTTCAAGCAACGTTTCAATTCTAAATGGTGGTCTTTCACCAGGGCGATACTGAGAGTATCTTCAACTCTGGAACGTGCGCAAATATACTACATATTATTTTTAAATGAATTAATTGTGAAACAACACAAATTAATTAAATAAAAATTACTTGCGCACGCCGGGATTTGAACCCGCGACCTTCGGATTCGTAGTCGAGAGCCTTACCCCTCGACCATGGAGGCCATCAAAATGAATACCGCACGAGAGTCTCAACTTCTCCCATCCGGCTGGAGCCAGTGAGACCATGGCATCCCCAATTGGGAAATTCTGTGAGGCTGACGGTATTGGGGTGGAGAAGGAGAAGGGGAAGAGGAAGATGGGAAATACATAGCTATTCAGAACTCGGCTAAAAGCCATTTAAAGCAACGTTTCAATTGTGAATGGTGGTCTTTCACCAGGGCGATACTGAGACAATCTTCCACTCTGAAAATATATACGTTCCGACCAAAATAGTATTTATAAACTTATTTGTTCGGATTCACAGATCTCTTGTGATGTAAATAAAATAATCATCAATTTTAAATCATCAAAATAGTTGACGAAATTTTATTAAATATACAGCAGAAATTTACACAGAAGACCCTGAGGGAAATAACGTTTTTTTTTTCTCTTTGTTTTCAATCAATGGAATCGGTCGATATTCAGGTTAACTAAACTACTTCAATCTTAATCTAAGAATATTTTAAATATGCATGCATACGTTTCTGCGAAATAGTTGTCAAGATATCAAGGAAAATTTCTTGGTAAAACTTTTAGGTTCATATTATTTATTAATTCATAAGTCGAACCAAACCATCAAAGTAGGTAGGTATATCTAATTTTAGTGGAAAGCAGTCCATAAAGGTTGAAAAATTGTGCAGACCCTAAGAAAAAAAGAACCATAAAAACATAAGAGAAAAATATTAATTTGCTAAAAATTTCGGAAAAACGTGTATTTTTTTCATGAATTTGGTAGGGAATTTGAAAGCTGATTTATTCAGTTGACTATAAAAATCAGCAGAAGATGCTAATAAAATGGCAGCTTTCAAATATTTAATGCAAATTCATAGACAAACTGCACACAGCCTACCTTTGGTTAAGCATAGTAATGCACGCCACTACTAATTAGTTCAGTTTCCAAGTGAATAATTTCCGATGGAAATATTATTTTTTCTCTCTTATTTTTTTTTCTAATTAATTACTATTTTAATAACAGTCCAAAAGGATTTCTGAACTATGGTGGTGTCGCCAGTAGAATGGCATGTACGAATATTATTATTTTAAAGTATAAATATTACTGTCTGGGAGTTGGGAGGTTGTGCATGTGGACTGTACAGTGTACGGTAGGTATAGTAGATATTGTACAGTGTACAGTAGGTACAGTGAGTGCAGTGAACAGCCGGCTGTGTGCCGTGAAGAAGATATGGCTCGTTGGAAGATTTTGTGAGGTTCTGACAGGCGAACCGGCATGAAAAATTAACTCTCGCTTCCCCCGTGATTGACACGCCAGGGTCGCGGGTCGAACGATTGCAAACGTAGCACCGGGCCGCGTTTCTACAAAGAAGTCCAACATTTTTAAAAATTTATTACAAATTTGAAGTTCTTAGTTTAATCCATTGGCGCATTCTTTACCCAGAAAGTATTTTGATTGATGATTACCACCTACCTACGTATAATAAATATTAAAATTATATAATTCAAGATGCCAAAAGTACATCTGGTTATTTTGGGTTATAATTTAGGTTTCAATGGACAACATATCAAGTAGTTCTGAATAAAGTTATCTTACGCATTATTTTGGACTATCGTATTATTATTATTATTATTAAAGTTATTTAAAAAAAACATGACTGTTAAAATATTAAAGTAGTTACCTACCGCTTGCTTTATCTAAAAAAAAAAGATTTTTTCTAAAGTATGTTCATCTAATGTTTTTCTATTAGCATCAATTATTGCTTATTTTCTTTATTATCTTACTTATTTTCATAAGTTAATTATTACTTATAATCTTATTATTTTCATAAGTTAATTATTACTTGTAATCTTACTTATTTTCATAAGTTAATTATTACTTATAATCTTATTTATTTTCATAAGTTAATTATTAGTTATAATCTTATTTATTTTCATATGTTACTTAAAGTTTAAGAAAAAAATTGCTCATATGTTTAATAATTATTCTTACATTAAAAACACCTTTAGGGAGAATAAAAATATAGGCTTTTGCTTTTAAATCTTACGAATTAAAATTCATAAGATTTTCTCCATATTTAAGATTGCACCCTTAAAATCTACACTCAATGTGATAAATATAACAGATGACTCAAATTTATTGTTTTTAAGCATGTCGGTCTTCAAATTATGAAACAGCTATTGAAAAACCAACCATAAACCATAGATACACTCACTGATTCATCATCGGTTCATATTGTTGTCCATAATAGTTATATCCATCCATATCGATGTAAGCATCAACCAGCAAGAAGCTTCACCCGCAGCATCTGATAGATGCATCCAACGGGCAGTTTGCTCTCCGCCGCCCCAATCAAACGCCATTATTCAAATTATAAATTGCTGTTAGCTTTTAATGATTTATGGTATGCGTTAAGATTATGCTAATATGTGAACATTGAAAGTGAATAATTTGCACGTATCAAACTGTCGGTAATGCGAATTAGATTGTAAGAATGCAGATACGATACGCAGTTAATCTTCATCTACTCGCAAGGACTGATAAAGAAATAGAAATTAAATGTATTTATTTGTCAATGACTCCCTTGATAGAGGTTATTCAATTTATGAACACTGTTCACATATTAATTACAATATTAATATCGTTTAATTGACGGGGACAGAACATAAAAAAGAATACAATCTATGATTGTTATTAAAAGAACGAAATAACATTTTTTAATTTTTTATATGAATACCACACAAGAGTCCCAACTGCTCCCAATCGTTTGGATCCAGTGAGACTATGGCATCCCCAAATGGGGAATGTTGTGAGGTTGAAGGTATTCGGGAGGGGAAGGAGAAGGGGGGGAGGAAGGTGGGGAAATATCTGGCTATTCAAATCTGGTCACCAAACATGGCTAAAAGCCATTTCAAGCAACGTTTCAATTCTGAATGGTGGTCTTTCACCAGCGCGATACTGAAAGTATTCCATTCTGGAACGTGAGCAAATATACTATATATTGTTTTTAGATGAATTAATTGTGAAACAGCACAACTTAATTAAATAAAATTAAATTGCGCACGCCGGGATTTGAACCCGCAACTATCGGATTCGTGGTCGAAAACCTTACCCCTCGACCATGGAGGCCTTCAAAAATACATATTATATAAAATAACACATGACATAAAATAGTAAAACTAAAAATAAGTGTACGTTTAGCACTTATATTAGGGTGGCTTGAGGGAAATTCTTCATCTATGATGAGGGGGTCCACTGTACTACAGAGCTACAGCCTAGACGAGAGTTATCTGATTGCTGTAAGCGCTCGTCATTCTATGGCGTATCAAAGAAACTTACTCTTGTACCCTTCCCCCTGCAAACATCCGGGTGGCGCTGCATAACCAAGGATGACCAAAAAGCGCTCTATACGTGCGGTTGTACTGTTATTTACTAGGAACATGCTCATGCCACTTTGTACATATCTGGCCAATAGTTCGCAAGTTTAAGGCTCATGGAGTATACATCATTCAATTAAAGGTGTTAATTTTGCATGCACAAATGCCTACCCACTATGTCAATACGATTTAAAAAATGAATGACGTTTGTAAATTTATCAATAATCGACTTCGATTGTATGTTACGTACAATAGGAGTTGCTTAATGAGATAAGAGTTGCGTAGCTCAAAATATTTTTTCTAGAAATTATATGTTATGATATAGGTGGATGATAATAATCCTTTAAAAAGGCTCTGTCTTTAAAACACTGCTTACGTATACTATATAAGTTAATAAAAATGTCAGTAGGTACCTACCTGCCAATTATAAAAATTGCATGAATGCATGCAAAAGTTCCCGCTGGCTATATGTACGGTAAACAAAAATTTCTAAGTACCTACCAAATAGCTCATAGCTTAATAAACTTAAATGATATGTATTTTGGGCGCACCAATTAAGCCATAGTTTTTGTTTTAATGGAACAAAATAAACAAAAAATACAAGTTGACCCTATGAGCCGCAATAGTAATTATTTAGATATTACTAACATGGCAAACATACCCAATCTGCATTATACGAGTATGTACAGATAAAATATCATAGTAATAAATATCTGGAAATATTTATGAATCCTTATTTTACCAAAATTGCAAAATTTTTTTTTTTATATTTTCACCTTTTTTTTACTTTCCATAAATGTAAGGTAAAAAAATATGATCGAAGCGAACGCTTAAACTATTAACATTATCTAGAATTCTTCACCCGGTGCAAGTTTTATACAATATCTACATTAAATTTATTCTCCCCACTTAATTGCGCTTAGGAATAGGCGGAGCTATATTCCCCCCTCGAGGAATGCCCCTTCCCACCCCTTTCCGAGACCGGATCAAGTGTCGCCAGTCATCTCTCGGCGGTGTCTACTTGCTGCCTTTATATGCTAACGTTTACGTTGATGCAGAAGGCAAAGCCTCCAATGATCTGGTTTCAATATTGTGAGTGGTCTTGTTTATATGCGGTCTTGATTGCGGTAGTGTTTTATAAGGTAGATACTTATCGTGACTTCTGATTAATTTAATTCTCTTTAAATCCAGCAGAATATCGCATCAAATATTTATATCAATATGGCGGTACTTGAAGATGTATAATAATTATTTGGTTGGCAATACAAATATGAAAAATGCTTAAAACAATCGTAACTTTACCTTATCCAGACTCGCTGTAATTGATGGTGTATTTTTTATTAGACACGACCCATACTCATAAATTTTCTGAATATACCTTACCAATTATCAAAAACCAACTTCTCAGTAGTTATGATGCTTAAGTATCAAAGGAAAGATTTTTTTTATAAATTACTTTTACGTAACTAAGCGGACTTAAAATGGACACAATTCACTGGCTATTATGAAGAATAAAAAAAATACAAGTATTGCTACTCGTATATACAAATTGAGACATTTTAAATGGATATCTATAATGGAAAAATTAAAGACTGAAAAAATCTACATAAAATATTTAACTCAAAATGTATAATATTCTGATTTAATCTATAATTATTCTGACCCTCCTCTGTATATAACTAATAGATTGATATAAGTAAGCTATATGTATAAGTAAAACATAGCTCTATTTTAAACCCCCTTTTTAATAAAATAATGTTTTGGATCAATACTTCGACTTTACAAAACACATTGCAGATTTTCCAAATAAAATAAATCGCACACTCCAAAGACTTATAGACGTATGTTAAGCATTGTTATCAAAACACTGTTAACAATTCTCGGTGTCGGGTTCCTATCGAGCCATCACACCACAGATGCATCCCTGATCAGATAACACAACAATCAAATCCATGCCAACTGCATTCAATTACATGCAACCCCAACCGTGCATGTTTGAGCCGCAACATAATGCAATCAAAGCGTTTATTCGGCTTATCTTCATTGCATCTCCCGACCCGCAGTGTCCTCACAGATGTGCCGTGTCTTCTGTAAACAGTCGAACAGTTGCACCCAGAGGCGCATCGAGTGCTTTAAATTTAAGGATTTGATTCTTAATAGGCAGTGGGCCATAATAATAATGATAATATTTATTAGATCAATGATATCGCCAATTTTTTAGTGAAATATCACCTCAAGAGCGCTTCACAGACCAAGGATATGACTTAATATAAATCAATAAAAATATAAATAATATTTACATGAAGTTAGATAATACGGGATTTCATGAAATAATTTCATATCGGTACTTAGATATTTATAGATGTCGTGGGCTGTGAAAAGATTTACTACTTTCAACCAAGAAAATCCATATATTCAAAATAATTAAAAATAAAACATTTAATGCTAAAAATTAGTAACATTAAACCCACCCTTTGAATACTATGATCATATCATTCAAGGCTAAAATAGAAAACTTTAATTTATGTTTTTCTTATTATAGAAAATTTAGTGATTCAGCCCCTATATGTCGTAGAATTTTAATTATGGAAGTGATATTTAATATTTAACAATTCTATTAATAAACATGTGCTGCTTTTCACCTTCAATTATAGAAAGCATATGGGTTAGCAGTGACTTATAATGATTTCTTGTTGTTTTGTCATAAAAGGGCAATCTGTTTTATAAATAAGATACTAATTTAATGATTGCTTCAAAAGAAAACATCTGCCATTATTTTATGGAAGGTTGTTTAAATAATGAGATTTCGTATAGATATGCCATTAACGCAATTTTCTACGATATGAGCCATTTGAAAATAAACCGTATAACGTATTTTTCTTTTAACCCATTTCACCGGTGACAAGTAAAATTTAACTCTGCTTTGTTACAAATAGTATTCATTTTATAACTCCTTCAAACGATTGGTTTTAACTTTGTGGCGTCATTATTAATAAATGAATTAAATGATATACTTTGTATTCAACACTTTATATCTACATGTTTCGAAAGCGATGTTTTCTTCACATTTCTTTCTTTATTCGTAGTATCACTCCTGATGGATGAAGAACGCATCGCCTTCAAAACATGTTGATATCTTTATATTAATAAAGTGGTGAATACAAAGTATATTATTTCATTAATTTAGTATTAATTTTCTTAGATTACTGTCAATTCACTTATTTTTTTATTTTTTTTATATATATATAAATTTTAAATTTAATGTAAATCAAATGTAATAATTTTATAATTAAGTTCTGCATGTATTTTTAGTTGTTATTACTGAGACAGTTGTTTCGGCGTTTAAGGCCATTTTCAAACTGTGGTTAATCCACATTGTTACGACTTATTTATATGATTATATTTATACTTTTAGTCACGCCCTTAATATGTTAGAACCTATTAAAAAGTTCGATCAGTGGTTGAGTTGAGCTTCTATTAGTTGTTTTGTGTTTAATTCGTAGAACTCAAATTTAATTATGTTACTATTAAGTACTGCAAGTATATTTAGTTTTTATTATTGTGACAGCTGTTTCGGCGTTCAAGGCCATTTGCAAATTGTGGTTAATCCACATTGTGACGACTTATTTATATGATTTAATTTACTCCCACTCCTATAAAATTTAGATGGGTATTGATTTATTATCGGTAAAACCAATTTAGTTAGAAAGCAATTAAAATTCGGAATTCTGTAAGGTTTTCACATTTATAATGTGTTTTTCCTCGTATTTAACAGACAATGTTTTCTTAATTGATTTATTTAAATGTGTTGTATTGTTTTGATAATGTTATCATATTGAGATGCGGTGAGTATATAATTTGCCTTACTTTGTTAATTAATCACAATCATAAAAATAATCACTGTCATAATGTGGATTAATCACAGTACGAATTAAACACTAAAACCATTAATAATTCACTTATTATTTTAACATATAATATTTTTATAATTTAAATATTTGAAACAGTTCTAGAGACAAAAAAAAATATTTAAAAGAAATTATCTAAATTATAAAAAAACTAATAAAGATTCAGAATAATTGATCTAACGTATACGTATTTAGTGTTACACATTATTGCCACAAAAACCACAGTTTTTCTCTTAGAACGTTTATGAAGCATTGTGGTATTTTTATGAACCACAGATAGTAAAGATTTCATGAAAATAACTCTAGCCAAAACTTTGCATTAGACCAGGGCTGATCCCCGTGCTTTAAAAGTTGTGTACAATAATTATCGTAAATGTTTATTATAAAAAAAAACAAGACTTTGAGGGGGTAGATACATATAAACCACCCAGTCCATTCATTACGCCATCACATTTAGTTAGTTATCTTATATCTGATCAATTGGTTCCGCGCATCATTCAGTACCATGGTAGATACGTCGAGGACAATCCTCTTTAATTGCAGCACAAGGCATGACAACATAAATATTATTCCTGAAAGCTCATTGTGTTTACATCATTTTGTGCAACGGCAAAATGTGAGATGCCCAAAAGCGAGTCTAACTAAAACGTATACACAAAAAGAGCATGAAATACAAACACAGATAACACACCATTTTACGATAATATGAATGAAGTATATATTTACATGAGTGCGTTTGCAATCCTGTAGTATGACTTGAATCATTAATATGGTTTTCTTTGTAAAATGTAACTGGATTTTTGTCACAATTCGATTTTTGAAGTTGATAATGCTAAACGTTATCAAAGAGTTGAAGGTTTGTTTTCTTTAATGTATTATCTGCACTGTAAAAATATTTATTGTTGTGTTAATTCATTATCATTAATTAAGTTTAAATGCATCGCACTAAAAGCAAACCTATTGTTCTAAACTATGAATTTAAATACATACCTCTATACGTTTTTTTACGTTTTGAGCATTTTCCTACAAGTTAATTTTCATATCTATGTTACATTTCTAATATATCTTAGCATTAAAAATGTTATGAATATAGTATGAAGATATCCGTGATCGGGTGAAATCAGTACGATCCAAAATAAACAAAGGGAAAGGCATAACATTACTTCAACCATATTAATAATCATAGATTCATCAATTCGCATATATTGCTTAGCGATTTGATAAGGTAATCAAATAGCGACAAAGGTGTTAAAAATATGTAGCGTAAGTAATTCCTTTTGAAGAGTTACAGTAATAATACAAAAACTTATTCAATTCTTCTTCATCTAGGTCGGTTTGTTGCGAGTTCGACTTAATATAATACACGTCTTTACAATAAGCAGATCATCTTTATTATTTAAGACATTAATATTCTTATGATTTGAACGAAAAAGGGATATAATTTCTTCAAATGCTTGATAACTTTGTGGCATCATTATTTATTATATAATTGAAAATACACTTTGTATATACCACTTTACTTAAAATATATAATTATTTCTACATGTTTCTATAGCAATGCTATCATCTTCAGGAATAAAATTAATTAATTAATTTATTCCTGAAGATGATAGCATTGCTATCGAAACATGTAGAAATATTTATATATTTTAAGTAAAGTGGTATATACAAAGTGTATTTTCAATTATATAATGAAAAAGGGATAGCCTGGAGACCAATGTACTGTAACTAGAAATATCTATATCTCTAGTGAGCTTCAAGAGTTCGTACCTTTGATTTTAGCATAGGTAGAGTGAACCTATGCTCTAGTGACGTCCATCGGTGACTTCACGAACTATTAATCCTGGTGAATACTTAAAACATCTATGCAAATATCACTGGTCGTAACTAAATATCGTTATTATTTGTAAAAATTATCGTGTAAAAATATCCCGAACCTCCCTTGATCGCTATGGGTTATGCCAAAACGGTGTTATGCTTTTTTTAAACAAATGCTAAAGCGTTGAATCAAAGCTCTAAAGAAATAAAGTAAAATACAATATTACCTGAGCGCGCTCTTAAGTCAGCTCCCGTGGTTTCTGAAACTCTATTTTAAAAGCACAAATCGAATTGTTGCAGGAATGTGACTATCACTCGAGACTAAAATGCCGTGAATAATTCGGATATCACATATTTAATGAATTAGGTACAAACTTAAATTTAATTAAATGATTACTTCGATGCTTCACAACACTTTATTTGTGTTTTTTATCAATTGTGTTAGTCAACTATACAAAATAACTTGAAAAACTTGATAATTAAGTTTTTATCTGGTCGCCACTGTGCAATCGCCGATTCTGAATATATAAGTTTTATTTTATATGTTTTTACTCACGGGAGTGCATGTCTTATTTGAAATAATAATACGTCGAATTTATAAAACGTTATTTGAAAATGTATTAAACGAAAGCAAATTTTAAAAGACCTATTTGGTTGGTATCATTACATTTTCGGCATCTGACATCATGTAAAGGTTCGCCCGTCTTCCGGTTGTGTTTTGTATGTTATATATATAATCGTATATATATATTATATAAGATATAAAATCTTTTTAAGGTTAGAGAAATTTAAACTAAATTTGGAGGACTTTAAGCTTTATAATTATTGTTCAATATAAAAAAAACTATTTTTAATGAAGGAAACAAAATATATTCATTGGCAAACCATTTTTGTAAACATGTAAATTATGAAAATACTAATATAATTATTTTTATTTCTGCAGTTAAAGCTTCGAAATATGTACATAATTTTATTAATAACATTTAATTATGGTTTTATAATTTATCTACCGAAAAGTTAATTCTTGTTTTAAGCCACTTTATTTTTATATGTATTTCTGCATTCGACCGGTTTCGGTTGGACTCAACCTTCTTCAGGAATGTACATATCTCGTATATCGAAGAACTCGATTAAAATAATAAAAAAATATATATAATTCAAATTTCAATAATGTTATTATTAAATTCTATTTGAAAATGGCCTTGAACGCCGAAGCAGTTGTCACAGTAAAAATATAAAAAATTAAAATGTTTGCAACACTTACTAATAAGATTATTAAAATGTGATTAAAAAATTATTTTAATTAAATATCAGCATTTAAAACAAACAAAATCATACTCGTTTTCACACGTTGAATTTTTCCGTGTTTCTAATATCCCGAACCTCATTTTTGAGGTTATGTTGAGTGTGGTTGTCTTTTTACACTTTTGGTATATTGCAAAAACAATGGTGACGAGATGCTGACATTTTACACGGTGTCCTTTAATTAAAAGGGATTAAGTTAAGTTAGCTTAGAAAAATTCAACCTATAAAAATTACTGTAAGTGTGAAAACGAGTATAATTTTGTTTGTTTTAAATGCTGATATTTAATTAAAAGAATTTTTTTAATTATATTTTAATAATCTTATTATTAAGTGTTGCAAACATTTTATATTTTTATTGTGACAGCTGCTTCGGCGTTCAAGGCCATTTTCAAACAGAACTTAATAATAACATTATTTAAATTTGAATTATATATATATTTTTTATTAATTTAATCGAGTTCTTCAAATTAAACACAAAAATAATTAAATAGCTAGTATTTAAGTCAGAATGTTAATACAGATTTAACAAAAAAAGTTAACTGATGTTCCGTATTTTCATTTCTTCCGGGTATTTTTCCACTAATCTAATCATCTTTTTAATATTTCTAATTTTAATATAAACAGTAATAAATGGAAAAATACGTCTATCTTCATTAACTGTATGGCGTGTGGAAAACCTATTTCTGAGGTGGTAACCTTAATATTTTGCCAGGAGGTAGTATAATAAATTAGTATCTTCATATAATAATTTTAATCAGTAGGGTAAGCCATCAAGTGCAAGGAGAAATCGGATCTCAATATGGATAAAGTGATGAATCGCCTAAGCTATTTTTTTTAAATGGCATGGAAAATTTAATTAAATTACAGGATTCTACTAGTTTCCCCATCGGACGGCAATTACTTATAATGAAGATGGTACAAGATAGTGAAATTCAAATTCCTAATACAAATAAGGGGTTAGACAAAGAATACAGTACGAGACTGGTGTATTTTCTCTCGTAGAAGTTCACTTGCGGCGCATTCAAGTTCCATGGGTTATCAACTCAATGCGCGACGAGTTAGAAAGCGCGCAACCTGACGAGCTTCGACCGCTGGCGGATGCTTGCCGGCGATATTAGAACACGTCAAAGCTTCTGTGGGAAAATATATCATACTGTGCGTTTTATTGGAAATAAAATACTAATTTCCTTAGATTTTTACGTTACAGCATAATAAACAAATTTTGGTTTGAATTTTAAGGTTCTATGACAAAACGTAAAAGATGAAGAAAGGTTAAGACAAATAAAAAAATAAACAACAAATCGAATTTATCCTAACATAACCTATGCTTTTATCACCTTTTGTTTTATCACTGTTCCGTATTATTCGGTTACTGAATTTTAATGATGTATCATTTATCATTTTGAAAAATCTGAAACATATGTACGTAGAACGTACCACATTTTACTATATATAAATTCGCATAGCACTTCATGATAGCAACAAAATTTTTCTCAAGTTTTAGTCTTTATAACCTTTTTGTTGTAGTATTGTACAAAAGAATTTGGTAATCACTAACGACGTGATTAAAGTATTATATGTTTCAATAGTTATTATAATTCAATCAACTGGATTACATTATTCATACAGAACCATAATAAAACAGGTTTTAAGTGCAGCCATTTACTATTCTTTTATTTTTATAACCGTACATGGCTTCCCAACTTTTTTGTATGGGATCCAAAAACCATTAAATTGCGCTCAACTCATGATGTAATAAACAAAAACAATATTAATAAAAAATGATAATATTTTCATAATTTATACAGCCTCCGACGGCCTCCGTGGTCGAGGAGTAAGGGTCTCGACTACAAATCCGAAGGACACGGGTTCAAATCCCGGTGTGCGCAAGTAAATTTTGTTCAATCAATTTGTGTTGTCTCACAAATAATTAATTAAAAAAAATACATATTATATATTTGCGCACGTTCCAGAGTGGAAGATACTCCCAGTATCGCCCTGGTGAAAGACCACCATACAGAATTGAAACGTTGTTTTAAATGGCTTTTATCCGTATTTGGAGACCAGATTTGAGTAGTCACGTATTTCCCTACCTTCCTCTTCCCCTTTTCCTTCCCCTCTTCACTATCTTCAACCTCACAACATTCCCCGATTGGGGCTGCAATAGTGTCACTGGCTCCAGACAATTGGAAGCAGTCGGAACTCTTGTGAGGTTTTTTTGTAAAAAATCGACCCAGAAGCGCTGATAATCCTATTCAAGTTATCATATTTTATGGTAACATCCAGATATTTTTTTCTGCACACGTTTACGATAGTAAAGGTTGTAGGTAGGTACCATTTAAAAAAAAATACCGCAATAATTCATCTGTTGGTTAATTAAATTTATGATAGATATCTACCAAAACTAAAAATAAAAACGTAAGAACGCCATAAGTTATGAACACGGTAGAAATAAAGATAAGTCTATGCAAAAGTCGAAGACATAGCATAATAACATTTTCATGAGATCATGGTTAATAAAATCAAGTGAACATCTCGAGTAGGTCTTATTCATGTTATTTTTATTAATATCATCTTATAAATTACGTTATCTTCCATTTGAGTTGCGCCTTGCCCTTTAAATATGCAACCATTTTTTTTATTGCAGAAGGTTTTCCATTTTTTTGCGATGAAAAAAATATACAATAGACATCAAAAGGTGTTGTGTTGTGTTTTGTTTGTTTGCCTTGTAATGTTTTTATGTGTATCGATTATAATGAATCACGTCGTAGGAGTGGAGCTATTACTAAACATATCCTCGTGTAATACATTAATTTGAAAACCGTACAAGAGCCGACATTGCTCACAACTGTCTGAAGATGGTGAGACTGCGTCATTTCGATGGGGCATGTCGTGAGGGTGAAGGGAGTAGGGAACGGGAAAGGGAAAGATATGCTAAGAAGAATGGTGGAAAAGTACTTGGATATTCTGATCTGGGTACCAAACATGGCTAAAGCCATACGAAGCAACATTTTCATTAACCCGACACTGAGAGGATCTACCACTCTCTCTACGGTAATTGTTAATGTGTCATGTAATTTTGATACTGTAAACATCAGGTTAAAGTGTTTATTGAAATTTTTGTAAAGGAGAAAGAACTTAAACATGACTTTAAACATCAAATTTCAACCAAAGTGTCACATTTGAATGTGAGAGCATGAAATCACATCTATTTTCAAAGTCCACTAGAAGATGAGTATTACTGATGTTTTCCCGTTATTTGTACTAAATTTACTTTATAATAGTGGTTTTTTCATGATATCCGACGAAAAATATGGTGCCGATCGTCATATGTAATATATCGTGACGTTCGGCGCTCATCCGATACGCTTTTATTTTAATAACTGAAAATTTACTAATTTACGTTACAAAGCGATTTTTGCCACCATTTTTTAGAAACTTTTTGCGGAAGGTGCATGCTTATTTGTCATGTCAATATTTTAGTAAAATTAAGATAGTTGAATAAATTTACTGCCGATTATTCTGCGAAACACCCCACTCTCCTAGGTTAACATATACATTTTCTCTGAAGAAAGAGCGCACGTGTTACCTAAATATTATTCACATAAAATTTTCAACTCCAAAAATTTCCCCGTAATTAAAAATAGACAATTTTTTATTACAATATTACTGTAAACGTAGTGAAACTAGGTCTTGTTTATACGTACATTAGGCATAGCACAAATAAGTTAAAGTTCATCGTCTTCATGCAAGTACATATATGTATATGTACATGTACTGTGTGTGTGTGTGTGTACTTACCTCAGTGGCACAATTATTCGCCTACTAGAATCACGTGATTAGGGCCGATTCACACAGGGACGATAATCAATGCCACTTTCTCACCGAATCCAAATGAATTTCACATCTAAACTAAGCGATGGCATTTAACCCGCTACACTCCGTGTTCTAAAATGCCATTAAAGTTGGCGTTCTTTGTGATAAAGTTCGTTAGTTGGTCCAGATTTTCTATAAATTAGGTTTATTTAAAATTAAATCATATCATAAATATTCCCTTTGTTATATTACTAAAACATGATATTTCAATACTCCCGATTTGCACGATTATGATATTTTTCAATAGTTGTAATAATTAGTTTAATTAATTCTGAAAAAAAAAACGAAATAGACAGTTTTGTACCCACATCATAATATATGAAAAAATACAATATTTCTAAGCCACCTTACGCATTACCAAACAGCGGGCTGTAAAATGTAAATTTAGGTATTTAGTTTTTTCGTTCTTAAAATTAATTAATATGATTTCTAATCAGTGATTAATTATAAAAGAAATATTTATTTATATTTAAAAACCATTGTTTATCGAAATGTAAATGTAAATACCCTTTACTTAAAATACACTATACAAATTTATCTATACGCAAACTATGTATAATATATTTATATTAAACAAAATGATATATTATGAAAAAGATAATATTAATAATTCTCAACGAAAATTGAAACAGATAGACAAAGATATTAAAAAAAGGTAACAGTCACTACTGGGATTTGATCCCAGATCCCCTAGCCTTACCGGGAAATATATACGCGGAGATATAATATTTCATTTGAAAAATTACAAACATGAATTTCTCCTTAAAATGATACAATATAATTAGAAGTCGATTGCTCATTTGGGAGAGTGTTGGTCCCAGTAACACTAGAGGATCTGCTACCGTTACCTTATATTTGTCTGTATCCATTTCATATTTCATTGAGAAATATTAATATTATCTTTTTCAATAATTAAATATTCCAATCAGGTTTATAAACTTCAATAAAAGTTATTCCTAATATATTTATTTCGTTGGGTCGTTGAAGTGTTAAAGAATCTTCTCTGCACCCAGAGGTCGGTAAGAACGGCAAACGGACCCATTCCTCGTGATAAATAGAGAGCAAATAGAGGCTGCCACGGACCAAATGGCGAGAATCTCCTCTGTCACGATCCTTGCTTGGCTATGTAATGAAAATGTGATTAGAGCATTGTCATTAGTAACGAGAACCACGAGACGGTTGTTTAGTCTCAATCTTCTTAATGTTAAACCTTTTAAGAAAACATCATTTACAATTAAAATAATCGTTGTTGTTATTTCGCTTTAAATTGTTTCTAGCTATTCGAGTACCAATTCAACATTCTTTTCTTAAGATTTTACAATATTGCATCGTGCGTTATTTGACTTTTATACGACTCTTCTTCAATTTTGCTTTTAAATCTGATTGATCTTAAATAAATAAAAAATTATAATAGCTCAGTTTAAAAAGAAGGTGAATTTTAAATTATATTAAAATTTTATATAGACAGTAGGTATTAACTTGGATTTCAATGATAAAACTATTTGTTTTGTACGGGATCTACACAGAAGCGCCATACGTAATGAGTTTTCAATTTCTTTTCTTCAATGAAAACGTATTTTATATAAAGCATTAATAACGACCGCTAATTTCGATATCTCCAAAAATGATGAAGTTATGAGCTTTCAAAATGTACTTGGTAAACACGTATACCCATGACGTCATGTGTCACAATTATGTACAATTCATAATTCGAATGATGTCCATAGCCGCGGCAGCAATTTTATGAACTGTGACGTCACACGCTTATATTATATTATAGTTCTAATTAAAATAACTACAGGTTACAACTACAAAAAATATTTAAAAATACAAAAATATAAGATTATTTCACGTCACAATTGTGTTTCCCCGCGCAAAGTCCATGTAGTCCCTTTTTACAGCGAGCGCATATGAGATTGGATCTCCTTATCTCATTTGCTTTGCTGAACATATTCATTTTTGGGAACAAAGGTATCGTCGTCCGTAGTGCCGCTGTCATATGATACATTACGATTATCTGCAACAAAACTTCCGACATGGTGAAAAATATCAATTCACTTTAGGGTGTATTTATTTTAACAGGATACATAATAAATACAGTTATCAAGACATGCGCCAATCGTGTAATATACCACGCTCAAATTGAACACGTGCTCTCCCGAGGATGACAAAAAGGACACTAAAAATTGCAGCGGTATACCGCTGCCTCACATTTTACGTAACTAAAGCTTACAGCGCGATGGCGCTGGGCTGCATTCTAACAGTTAAATGATATACTTTTTAGAGTAAAACAAAGAAAAATATTCACATTATAGATTGCCATTCCATATTAACGGTACCTAGGACGCGTTAATGGGTACTCTTCATCAGAAGCATTTTTTTTTGTATTCCTTCCATTATTTTTTAATGTTTTAAGTTATTATATATAATGTATTGCGTAAATTTTATTTACTCTTGGATTGCTTTTATATTAGATAGACTAAGAAAGGGAAACTATTTATATATTTTTTCAATTATTATATAATGAAATGCATACTACACATATGTATACAAAAAAACTTAATCTTTACCTATAAATTGCCTTAATATATGACATTATTTGTGAAACTAACTAATGATTTATACACAATGTTAAAATATAACACAGTGTAAATATACTATATATCTATCTAATAACATTTAATTTACCTAATCATGATTATCAGAAAAGTGTTTGTAGGTTTTGATCTTACGGCTTATAGCTTTTTTTTTTCAAGAAAGCAAAGTTTTTTTGTTGTTGTGAACATTTAAATAAAAATTATTTTTATAAACAATAATTATAAGCCTGAAACACTCATCCAAATTGAAAAAAACCTTTCCGAGAAAAGATAAATGTAGCCGACAGGACTCAAACCTGCACCCTTCTGATTGCCGGTCAGATGCTCTACCGTTGAGCTACGTTGGCTTATCGCAAACCCGCCAAGTTAATCAATATATACTAGTGTTTCATTCACATTAATTACTGTTTTTATTATATTTCACCTGTAAACAACCAACTTTATTAGTATGAGAAAGGCTTGTAACGGCTAAATCCCTCAATAGATGGCGTCGGGACAAATTATGTCTACATTTTATTGGTGAAAATTGCTTTGACTTGTCAAATATTTATTAATTGATAAACTAAAGTTTTTAAGACTGTCTTAAAAACTTTAGTTTATCAATTATTAAATTTAAATAAAACCCTATTACTTTTGAAACATTTCCAGTCACAAATATGTAATATTTATTCAATTACAATGTTTATAACACTAAAAAAAAACCATTACCCAAACAAATTTTGTTTAATGTTTTAAAACCCAGTTAAAAACATGTCATTCAAAAATAAAACACTGGCTATATCCATTACTACCGGAGATCGTGTTGCAGCGTTCATCTTCCCGACTGATGCTGCGCAGATAGCAGGCTGGTCGCCTTGTGAGAAATAGTGAATTGACTGGAAGGCTTTTATTTACGCCATCGTGATAAGAGGCGAGTTATGACAAATTCAGTGCTAGTTGAATGCTGGGTACAGGTGCATGGGACGGGTGAGCGAATGGCTAAGGAATTCGAACGAAGACTTGATCAGGGATGGGACAAAAAATATAAATTAAAGATATTTCACCTTACAAATTCATTCAGTCATTTAAATAAATGAAACATATTTTAATCAGTAAAAATTGGTATTTCCTTAGACATTCTCATTTTAATACACGATTTGCGTATTTAATGTAGGTAAGCAGGATTAAAAAAATCAATCGTCTTCCTTCGCCATAACACAGGACGAAAAATATAACGAAAATGTACCTACGCGTAACTGCGTAAAGATAAAAAATCGTAATTAATTTACAAAAAATAATAGATGCTTACGTGTGTTTGATGTGCCCAGCCACAGAAAACCAGCTATTGAAATATTGAAGAATATAATAGGTAAAGACGGGTATTCAATTTTATTATTAGCCAAGTAGGTATTAGATAGGCAGTTAGTTAGGATGCTCGACCCGAATCGCATAGATCTTGCTCAGTCCTACAGGCACACATAAGTATAGAGTGTTCATTTAATGGTGGATAAATCAGCACAGGTATGAATCGGCACACTTTTTAATAAATATAAATTCATTAGAAATAAAAATAAAAAATAACTAGCCCAAAAACCTAACCTAACCAAAATATATATTTTTTTAAATAACTTTTTTCCTTATTTTTATATGTTTAAATTAAAAAAAAGAGTAATTAGGTTAGTTTAGAAAAGGTTTTTTTGTACTTTTTATGGCTCTGTATCACTTTTAAAAAGTGTGGCGCTTCTATGGATCTATGAAATCGGGTCAGGTAGTGCCGTATTTGTCTCAAAAAATCAAAAGCCGTTGAGTCACTGTGTGCTATATTAGCCACGCAATAACACGCCCTCATAAATCTATTTCTAAAACTAATCCTTTTCTATTATGGTCAGACAGAATATGGTAGATACAGTTTTAAAAAGAGAGAACATAAAGCTTTCTCTTTGCATTTAAAAGTTAACCATAGACGCTCCCGAATAATTTGAAATAATTCTATGAAACAACATTGAACATTTAAAAAAGTTTGTTAATTTTGTAGTAATTATTTTAATATGAAACGAAAAGTAATACGTGTTTTTTTTTGTTTAATATAAATTAACATTTAGAGTTCACAAGACAAAACCTACCTATTAGCGATTTTCAAAACTTTATGTTTGCGTTGAAAATTTTGACATTTCTAATTGCACGTGTCGGTTTGCGAAATTAAAATCCAAAAGATTCTTTCATCTGCTTTTAAAAACAGTACTTCATTTTGGAATATCTTTAAAAAATTGAATCTATTTGAAACTGAATGTCGAGCGGAAAGATTTCTAAATAAATCCCTGATCTGAAAGATTTTCTAACTAACATGTGGGGCTGAAGGTTTCACACAGATTAAAAAAAATTAATAACAATAATTTGCTTCAGTGATTTTTTTAATTGTTTTGTGGCATCCCTGACACATGGGAATATTTTTTATAAAATATCGATGATGATGATATTTCCGGATAGCTTATAAAAGTCGAGAACGTTACCGGATCATCACAGACTATTGAATAGACTGTTTTATTGTTTCGCGTGACTGATTATCTGAGAACTGTTAAGATTTATTATGATTATTGTTAAATCCGCATTCGATGCGAAGATTATAAGGCTTAAGAGGATCTACAATTTCAAACTAAACATTGTTTCAAAGGAAATTTATTAATGGTAAAGCGAAAAGAAGCGCACTAATAGAAACAACACTAAGGGTGTAAGCGATCGTTTTTAAAAATATTTAATAAAACACTACATTTTTAGAATAAAGCAAAAATCTTAAGAAACGCTTTAATTTATGCATTCCTATAACATGTTAAATAACAGAACCACAGGTGTTATTTTTTATTTTTTTATATATTTTTTTTCTATCGAGGGAATTTTATACAATTACTTTTTCAACTGGACGTATAGAGAATGTATTAAAAAGTTACATTTATTTTTTAAGTGTTTACAAACTTCAAGTTTTCAAGGGAAACTTCTAATATGTATATCGAAATTCTGAATGCGGAGACTTAACACATTTTTCCTATCAACTAATACGAAACAAAACCTTATTTATTTATTTCATCATTAATTTACGAGCATTTTATAGCAGCGCCTAGCGCCCTTGAATCACTGGGGATCAAGGATTGTATAAAAAAGTGAAAAGGAATAATTAATTACACCGTTAAATCAAAACTCTCAAGGTCATTCTATATCAATTTTTAATATTGTAACAATACTTTTTGACAGCTGTCATTACTCGTATTTCTTTACTTTTATTTTTGATCTTCCGAAAGCTGTGTGTATATTTACGATTTCGTGATAGCAATCAAAGCTAAATATGATTTATTGGGTGCTATCGAAACACCAAGGCTAAAAATAGTCATAAAAATAAATTGATTTTAAGCATTGTGGGAATAAAAACTGCAGCTAATATAATTTTATAACTGTAAGAATACTAAAGAAAATGAAGAATAGTAACCGTTGTATATCGACAGCTGTGTTTTAGTCCAAGGTATTATTCAACATTTTTTGGGAAAGAAACTTGGGTTTTAGTGAAAGCAAAACATTCGTGTTGTTAATGTCACGGAAGTGATTTTTTTGCTTGCCAGAAAATGTGAAATAACGCTTTTGACCAAAAGACATAATGATTGAATATTTTATTTAAATTCTAATGCAATCTTATGCATTGGTAGTCCTGTACATGACTTGCATTCCTCTTCGAATTTGCGGTATGTAAACCAAATTATATTGTAATGTTTGCAATGCAAAATGTGCAATAAGCAGTAAATCACTCCAAGAGCCTCGACACAACAATGGTCGGGACCTTTTAATTGTGTTTTTGTACTTTTGTGAAGGTACGATCTCCCTGATATTATAAGTTATAACACGTGATCACAAAAATGCGGAGGATTCACTAACGTTTTGAAATGATGACGGCTTCTGTAGTTGAGTGGTTACGATCCTTGGCTACGAATCTGGAGATCACGGGTTCTAATCCCGGCACGCGCAAGTAAATTTAATTTAATTTAAATATATTTTTTTTGTTTTCACTTTATTTTATTTATATTTATGCATTATCGACCGGTTTCGGTTGAACTCAACCTTCTTCAGGAACGTATACGTATAAACCATATTAACATACAGATATATATCGCTATGAAGATAATAAAGGGGGGGGGGCGGAAGTGACAGTATATCAGACTAAAACAAGACAGAGAATCAGAGAATGGACTGTAGAGGGTAGGTAGAGGAGTTTGGGAAGGGGAGGGGAAGAAAGAGGGAACATCATTAAAATCTGACTTTGGGTTAAACCTAATTGTTTATTTAAAAATTGGTAATAATTTTTATTCCTTATTTTGACATTTCTAATGCTTCTAAGTTATTAAGGAGCATAACCATTTATTTTTTATGTATTATTTGCACTTCCGTATTTCTATTAAAAGTATAGTTAGTATTAATTAAGTGCTCGGCAAATTCTGAAAAATCTGTACTTGTTAAACATCTAATGTGTTCTTTATCTCTAATGTTTTATTTGATTAATTCATGTTGTTAAACAATTTATTCATTTAGTATATTTGCGGAACGTTCCAGAGTGGTTGATACTTTCAGTATCGCTCTGGTGAAAGACCACTATTTAGCACAGAAATGTTTGATTGAAATGGCTTTAACCTTCTTTGGTGACCAAATCTCAATAGCCCAATACTTTCCTACCTTACTTTCCTTCATCTCCTTCCCCTCCTTATTACGTTCAGCCTTACAACATACCCTAATTGGGTATGCCATAGTCATATTGGCTCCAGACGGTTGGGAGTGGCTGGGACTGGGACTCTCTACTGTGTGCTACTCAGATAAAAAAATAATAACAGTTAGCAAGAACATCAGGATGTTCAACATTTCTATAACTGAAAGATTTTTCAACTTTCCGCCACTCGATTGGTGGCATTTAAAAAAAAAACAAAGATAACATGACCCAGGGCGGTTCTTATAAAATATAACGCATTCACAATATTACACTATGAAATTATATCATGGATTCTCTGAACAATTTCACCAAACCTCAATAAACATAGGCATGAGTACGTGCCCAGCAATGAAGCGTATGCTGTCTTTACTCAAATATTAATGTGCTTACAATTAAAATTAAAATTATCAAAAAGGTTAGGTTTTCACTAATTAAGGATGTTATATATGTCAAATAAGCAAAAGACATGCGCACAAATCATTTGATGTTTTATCTCGTTAGAAACCAATTTTAAACATTAGCAACATATTAATCTGCTGGATAAAAATATTTTGTAAATTTGCGGTTTTTTTAATAAAAAAAAATGAGGCTACCCAATTATTATGTGTACTTTTATTCACGCCCTTAATATGTCACAACCTATTAAAAAGTTCGATCAGTGGTTGAGTTGGAATAGCTTCTATTAGTTGTTTTGTGTTTAATTCGTAGAACTCAAATTTAATTATGTTATTATTAAGTTCTGCAAGTATATTTAGTTTTTATTATTGTGACAGCTGTTTCGGCGTTCAAGGCCATTTGCAAAATGGGGTTAATCCACATTGTGACGACTTATTTATATGATTTAATTTACTCCCACTCCTTTTAAATTTGGACGGGTAATGATTTATCATCGGTAAAACCGATTTAGTCAGAAAACAATTAAAATTTTGAATACTGTGAGGTTTTCACATTTATAATGTGTTTACTCGTATTTAACTGACAATGTTGTCTGAATTGATTTATTTAAATGTGAAGCGGTGAGTATATAATTTTCCTTATTTTATTAATCAATGTTATATTAGAATCATTCATTCGTTGGGGTTATTAGTGACGTTATGTATATCTTTCTTTAAAAAAATATATATTCTCAAAAATACATATTCTCTTTACCTCCATATTTTTTTACACGACGACTTATTATATTGTAGCGACTAGTTCGCATTATAAAACTTTACTGGAGTGTGTGCTGTACATCAAAACATTCTCATTATGATGTCACGACCTAGCAAAGGTCTTCTTTAACGTTCTCCGGGTTAAATGAAGTGCCTCTTCATTCACTGATCCCCTTCAAATTGACTTATGTTCAGAGATGTTAGGTTATAGAAATGTAAATTATTTAAACCTTTTCTCCTAAAAGGATAAGTCTTGCCACAATTTTGCTTTCAAATAAATTTTCAGAATCGACCTGGTGAGAGACTACCAATTGAAATCGAAACGTTGCTTGAAATGGCTATAGCTTAGTTTAGTGACGAGATCTGAACTGATAGTTAGATCCTTCCTAAATTATTTTTTCTCACTTCCTTTTAGCTCCAGGTGAATTCAGAAAGCTATTCCAGCTAAGAAAAACTATATTTCTGTCGATACGATTAAAATACTTCTTACCGAAGAGTATTGAGAAGATGCATCCAGGTGCGACGGTGCTTTGTTGATAAATATTTGATTTCAGATATAATACAAAACTAGTAATAATTACGTAATAGGTTTCCTTGGTATAATTAAGGAACTGCTTTTTCGAACATGAATCACAACCGATATATTCTGAACATCTTTGAAATCGAACACACACCTCACCGGAACAAAACCATCATAAATGTGTTTATATTAGAGTTTTAAGGAAAGAACGGCATATTAAAAACATACTTGTTTCCTTGAATTACCTAATGATTTCAATTCAAACCAGTCACGATTCATTAAAATCCATCGCTCTGATGTTAGTAAGAAGGACCAAAAAGGTCCTCCTGAATTATATATAATTTTAAATTCTGAAGCAGTTCCCGTGACTAACATCGCAAAAAAAATATATGCAGTAATGGTCCTTCATTATGTACTTTTTGTGCTACCCTCTCGAAATATCAGTCACATCTCATAAATTACGCGCGGCGGTTTGTTGCGAGATGTCCTTAGTCCTTATTGTAGGCGAAAATATTTACCTGTGTATTTCAATTGTAACAAAGCCTATTCAGAGCGAGGGTAAACACTTACATATTGAACGATCGTTGATTTACGGCGCACATTATTTCGTATTTTGAAAGCATTGCAATACTTTTGATTTCTTAATTATAATGACTTAAAAACTAATTTTATTCAAGGCAGCTGATTAAATATAAACATTAAAAAGGCGGATAAAAAATTAATGTCATTAAACCACCTTTAGATTAAGAGGAACAGGTAAATTGATAAAGGTTCTTCAACGTCATAAATTTGTCTGACAAAATAATTAGGATGGTCTCACTGAAAGTGCAAAAACAATCAATAATATCTCGAGTTATTGATTACCGTCGAGCGGTTCGTACGGTTAATATTTAAATAAATTTTCAATATCGAAACACATTTGCGGCCATAAGGGCCAGATAATTATGAAATATTTTTTTTTTATTCAAGTGCTGCATAATTTGTCCAGCTTTCCCTGCAAGTGTTAAATTAAAACAACCCTCTGAAAAGTTTACAAAAGCTTAAGCATGCTTCAAAGTGTATTACAGGTTATTATTTTAACGGTTTAGTGTTACGAGACATCGTTTAATGCATCGAAATTCCCGCCGCCACGATCGGGTTTCTTTGGTTCTTTTGCACCGGCATATCACCCGCCACATTGAGGCGGCTGGAACCCCGCCCACGTACTTATTGATTATAATAAAAGTATAATTATACCGGCATTTGCATAACAATAGAAAAAGAGTTTCTTTTGGATTTCAATCCTTCTCAAGTATCCACAGATGTCACTAATAAACATTCGAAGCAAAATAGAAGCTATCTGTCAATCAATTACTTATTATTTTCGAGAACACATTTTGTAGGCAAAAATCAGTATGCCGATGGGTTATGTATCAACATCGTGATATTTAGTGATTATTTTATGAAAAGCTTGAATCTTCGCTACTTGGAATTGTGGTCGTTCCGAATTATTGCGTTTTCGTTCAAGGTCTCGTCCCCGTTAGATGATTTCGCTAACTCAACAAGCCAATCACATGTTATTCTTTTTACGATGTTTTAAGAACGGTATTGTTTAGTTTCACTCGATTACTCATCCACTCTGCACCTGTCGCGGACCGAAAGCCAACACCGGGGCAACAAGTCATTAGATAGCCGTCAGTCTTGAGTATTGCCTGTCTCGAGATTAGACATCCATTTAGTTTGTCCGTGGTCTTCAGAAAATCAAATTGACCACGGTTCAACTACAATAGACACATCGGTATGTACTGCTTTGTTGGTAAGTATGTGAAACACATTTTGATCCATGATTGGCAGAAGAGGTGCTTAGTTACATATGGTTTCGGCAGTTAATAGTTGCTTGTACTGAAATAAATTTATTTTACGTTTACTGTTTAAATTTCAAAGCAACTTGTACCAAAGTAATTTTAAGCTTGACTTTAGATTTTGCCGTTGATAGCTACTTTTATCGTAATCAGTGTTGCTAACTTATGGATTTTGTAATTCGTGGCTACTTGTAATAAAACAAGAGTAGTTTATATTCCCATGGCTTTCGGTGGTAGCAGTCGTACTAATTATAGTTACTTGCGTAAGAATGCGTAGATAACTTATGGATTAACAGATCATAGCTACATGTATCGATGTGAGAATAGCTAACTTATAGGTTTTGCAGAACACTACTATTTGTACCAAAACAATTTTAGCTTACTGGTCACATCAAACGTACGTAGCTGCACGTGGAACCTGAAATAAAAATAGATCAATGATTCATAAAAACAATTTAGAACTTCCTTCCACTGTTTTTATTTATTTTGTATCGTACCGGTTTCAGCACACGACAGCCATCTTCAGACTGGTACAATTTCCCTTAAACTATGGTATGAATACCATTTTTGAGATATCGGGGGTGGTAAATAATGTTTTTTTAATGTTAATTTTATAAATCAGTAATTTTATTTATTATGCTTATTTTAGGTACGATTTTACGATTTTTGGATTTAAGAAATTATGATTTTATTAATATTATAACTTTATGTGCCAATCTAATTTTTAAAAAAAACGATGGGTTAAATTGATTTTTTATCAAAATGATGTTAGTGAATGATTGGCGATTTGTTAGTTTCCTTTGGATTTTCTCGTCTTAGTTGCAATGTCCCGGTCTACAAAATTTTTAAAATATTTGGCTTTTACCAGCATTAAGGCATATTTACAATGGTTTTATCGATTTATTTAATATGGATTTAGGAAATACTTTACTTATATAGTTTAAAGAATAATTGTATTAGTCTAAAGATCGCCATTATGGGCTGAAACTAGTACGGTGCAAATTAAAAATTGGCAAAAAGTTTTAAGGTGTTTTTATAAGTCATTATAATGGTTTTCAACCGCTGACTGTCAGTACCAATCCAAAATAGAAATATTAAAAAGTTGATTGCTTACAGCTTTTGGAGTTATTAATATATTGCAGAATTTTACCAATTAAACTTGAAAACACTAAACAATAAAATAAATTACAATTTACTTACAGCGCTTATAACTTCAAATTTCCTGATCGAAATCTGTTTATATTACCAAATTTCTCACGGAATGGCCGAGATGACATAACACGCTTAGATATTATCTGTGTAAAATAGTTTTTTTTTTCAATTTACAGGCGTTTAAAATATCTATAAGATGTAAACTAATACGAGATATTCCTGAAACGTATTACAGTGGGTCCAATTAGTGCAATATTGTGGTGTAAAATTATAAAACTTGCTCCGTTAATAATTTGGTCTGAGAAGTGGAAGGTCATTTGAAAAACTCTGCAGTCTCTATACAACAACTAATTGGGTTGAATCGGTCTTCAATATAAGTCTAATTAAGATTCTGTAGTCGGTTGTATCCATTATATGAGAATTGGTTGAATTATATAGCCATGTTTTTTAGTCGTGTAAGTCGATTTTTACATGTCCTGAAATACACATTACCCAAATTGATGACTTCATTTTAAATAAGAAGAAAACGCAATTCAAGATACGGAGAACCTTTTAAGTTGAGGAATTATTGCTATTGATTCAAAGAATTACTACATACTGCAACATAAAATTTAAGAAACATACTCACGCCATGAAAAATCGACGAATCGTTGTATCGTTGACATAAATTAATGAAAAAGGCAGGTACTCAAAAAGAAAATCATGTACATATATTTTGGGTTATTAAAGTAACTTAAGTGTATGATAAAAGGATGAGTTTTCTAATTTAACGATTGGTGTAATTGCAGTAAAAGATGGGCGTTTTTAAATATAACGTTGTTTAAAATGTCTTTTGCTATGTTACGTATCTGGATAGGCAGTTTTCAATTTTATCCCTTTCCTCTTATTCTCCAAATTGAGTGAGCCATTGCTTCTGGTAATGGGACTCTTGTGCAATGCCATATGAAAAAAAAAAAATCATTGGTTTTGATTTATATAAAACGATTAATCGTGAATAAAATGTATGAGAGCTTAATAACAATGATACAACGTATTGTCAAAATATTAAATATAGATCTGTATCACATACCTACCTACCTGCAAAAGCGTTCCCCACAACTTGAAATATTTCTGAAACGTGACAAATTGCAGTCGATTTATTGAATAAAGGTCCTTTATGTCTTTGCTCCCGTTCATGAAAAGATCGAAAATTCGATAATAGATAAGTAATTGAAAAAAGCAGACACTCCATAAAGTCTCGGTCGCTTCAGCAGCCAGTCGAGATCAAAAGGCAAATAATGGCAGGGCCCATTGTGCGCGTACAAATACGGAGAAACACATAATGCATTCAAGACTCCGGCTAAAAAAGATGACGGCAATTGAAAGTGAAAAGACATTAGGAAAAAGATAAATTGTAGCAATGCGCGTTTCAAAACACATTTCAAAGCGCGCACACACTGCCAGCGTTCTGTTTGTGAGAAGATGACAGAAATAAATCGGTCGGTAGACGCGTTGATGTCACAGAATGAGTTTAAATTCAAATGAAAACATTAAATAAAATAGTGTGGTTGCAATGTACAGTTTACAAACGGTGTGTTTGTTGTAAGGGTCTAAGTGTGGAAACTGAGTTCGTTATTGAGCTTCATTGTTCAAAATAACATTTTAGAAAGATTGGTTTTTACTTTCACATTTTTATTTTGACAGAGAAATGTGGACCATTTCTTATTGTTTTCAAAAATAAATAATACGGTACATCGTATTTTTCCACGCTCATTTCTCTGATCGTCGAGGGAAAATTGAAGTTTTTTTTAAAGTAAAGTTTAAATTTTAAAAAAAAAAATCGATTTATCTTTAGTAGATTCCGATTGACAAAGGGGTTCATATAAAAGTGTAACCACTCTCTAGACGTACGAGAACAATTACTACAATTACTATAAACTTGTAGGTACTTCGATTGTCACGTCCACTTTAGTAAGTGAGTAAAAATAAATTAACTAAAAAATTACTTTCTATTCACCACTTTATTAATATTCACAAATATCAACAAGTTTCGAAAATGATGCTTTCTTCATCAGGAACATATAGAATAAAAACATAAATAAATGTATTAAAAAAAAATAATAATCATAAATAGAAACATGTTGATATCTGTGTATATTAATAAAGTGGTGAACACAAAATAAATTAATTTATTAATAATAACGCAACAACGTGAATACTAATCTTTTGAAGAAATTGTAATGATGTAAGTCTAATTATTTAAAAAAAAAAATTAGATAAAAGTAAGAATGAACCCTTTGAAGTTTTGTGATATTAACGTATAATACGGTGTACAGTAATGCAATAGGTACATAAGAAGATTAGTAATATGGGTACCGTATACTAATTTTCTTTATGTAAAGATAGTGAACTAAATGTAGGTAAGCAATTTTGTTACATAGCTTCCCACCTTATTGAACTCCGATCGTGATGAATTTGAATAAATTAACAATTATATTGATTAAAATTGTACTAATTTTCTTGTTTTTTATGCAGCCGAAGAAGGACAGCCATTCAAGGATTGGATCGTATGGGTTATGAAATGGTTTTTTGATTCAATGCAGCTCAGTTAATTATTTATTTGTACGATACTCAACTCATTGAACCGATTTATTATTTTCATGATCCTAACGTAATCGCGGTAGCATACATAATACATTCATACATAAAATATGAACTTATCACGAATTTAATATGCAATTATCTTAGTTTAATTAATTCATACACGTAGCATCACGCCATTTTATACAAGAGTTCATTTTATACGATTCATAACGGTTTTTGATGAATGGTTTTAATGCGATGGACTGAAACATAATTTCAAAGATTGTGTTTAATTAAAAAATAAAACAGTTTAGTCAAAGGTAATCTTTTTCCGTTATTGAACGAGGTCATGTTTTTTGCATGAAACAAAAAGGAAAAAGATACATTTTCATATTTGGATATCTGCACAATACGTTTTTTCTCTCTACGAGCGATGTCGATTCGTGAAAAGCAAGGTTATATGAATTCAATACAATTAATTAACGGTCAAAAGAAGAACAAATCCACATGCTTCAAATTAAACGTATTTTGAAGCATGCATTATAACTGACAGGTTCCTACCCAAACTTTTATTTGGTTACGTTCATTTGATTAATTTATTTTTATAAAAAAAGTACAACTCCGAACGTGCTTTAAGTCTTTCCTGTGTTGTGTTAAATACAATAATTGGCTTTGGCAGTATAATAAATGATTTTATTGTATTATTTATTAATTAGCCTAACTTGT
The DNA here is from genome assembly GCA_022606495.2 of Halesus radiatus. NCBI lineage: Eukaryota > Metazoa > Arthropoda > Insecta > Trichoptera > Limnephilidae > Halesus > Halesus radiatus. The sequence continues at coordinate 24,734 of JAHDVE020001854.1, read as the reverse complement.
GACTCAAACATGGATACTAGATTTTTGAGTGGAATTAAGTGGAAACAAAGGTAACCGACATAAATAAAATTTTATATGAAAACGGCGAAAAAAATGGCTATTTGATCGTTCTGAGGAAGGCGAGCAATGGACAAAAATATTACTTGGTGGCACCAGAAAGTACTCAAAAACACACTAGCAAATGAATAACAGTGCAAAACATGAAAACGAGAAAAGCTTCTTTTTTAAAATAAGATTTACAGTAGAGCCTATCTGACTGAGCATAACTCACGTTGAAAATGGGGTACATCGATAACCGTTATGAGTGTCAAACTCGATACGTTCGATTGCTAGTCAAGCTTCCGAACCACAATATACATTGTTTTAATAACAGTCTGTTGATTATTATTCTGCCATCACAATTTTTAGTAGATAGATAGAAAAACCATGCATAACTGGAGCATTTGATTCCTTAGAACAGGCAATCTGCCTAGCTGAGAACTAATCGTAATTTACCGCCTTTTTAAATTTTTTTGTTATATGAATACCGCACAAGAGTCCCAAACTGCTCCCAACCGTCTGGAGCTAGTGAGATTATGATTCCCAATTGGGGAATGTTGTGAGGCTGAAGGTATTGGGGAGGGGAAGGATAAGGGGGAGAGGAAGGTGGGGAAAAGGGGAAATACCTGGCTATTCAGATCTGGTCACCAAACACGGCAAAAAACCATTTCAAGCAACATTTCAATTTTGAATGGTGGTCTTGCCTCTCATCACTTATAGTTAATTTTTGTCTGTGTTTATAATTTGTCTGTGTTTATGTCATTAAATTTTCAGTGAACATTGTATCCCAATGAGGGAATCATTGGTTTCGACACATGTTGATATTTATTGATTAAAAAGTGGTTTTAACAAAATAATTCTAAAAAATTTGAACCACTCAATAATTATATTAAATTGAAGTGGTTTAAAACAAATTTATATTTTACTTAATAATTTAAATAAAAATTATGCCGCAAGTTGACTTTGCATGCATTCATTGAAGTGTAAAAATAAACAAATTCAAACACCTTCAAAGCACAAGAATAAGAACAAAATGACCATCGTTATCGTCTTCCTCAGAGATAACTAATGATGGCGGGAAGAGAACGGTTGTACCGACCGACCTTGGAGCCTGAGTTCGTGGTCCGATTTCGCAAGATTGTAAGAATGTAACATCACAAATCATTAACCATAATGTTTTCGTGTAAACCTTTTTATAATCACGATGATGCATTTCATAACAAAACTACAACATTGTGTAGGAAACGTGTTGAAGGCAGAATTTGCACAGGTTCTGATGGCGGGTCGGATAACGTGATATTAAACTAATAGATGGAATACTAGAACATTTAATAATACCTCAAATATGGCATTGTTATTAATGATGCTGTTATTTCTATAGCATCATATTTATATTTTAGTACAAAATAAATTCAGAAATGAAAACGTTATAGAATGATTGGGAAGAATCGACCCAGTTAATCAGAAAACGGTTTTAAAACTAGTAATTTCTAGCAATGTTTCGATCTTGAATCTTGGTTTTTATACTGTTAAATTAAAAAAAAATTCTATAAGCAAAAATTGTTGATATTTTAGCAATAATAATACATTCTTTGCATCGCATTTGCCTTGTTCACACACCGCGCTCCAAGTGTTCGTGGCAGTTTCCAACAAATAAATAATTTGTTTAGCGGTCAAAACGGCAAACGAAAGCAATTGTGACCGTATTAATAATTCGTTCGTTCGCATTTTTTCAACTATCTCATGATACTTTCGTCTATGTCATACGTCGCACGCCTCGCGGAGTCAGGGCGGAGGTCTTGGTTTCATGCGAACGGCAAGAGTAGTGTGTCAAATGAACTTGATACGTGCTACCAAGTAACACATGAACATTCATGAAAAGGCTTGAATATATTGTTTTTCTCACAAATGATTTCATGTACTTTTGACTGCTCAAATGTTTATTTGCTACTTGTGAACTGTCTAGTACGCTAGCCGTGAGCCGTCTTGACGAAGACATTGGGTTTAGAATCCACCTCCTTCGGGCCTGTAGCTAAGAATATGTCTACTCAGGGCTGAAATTAATACATAGAGATGCGCTAACATGCAAGGGGAAGAAACAAGGGGCGAGGGAAGAGACAGTCGTGCCGCCAATTTAAGTAAAATAGCAAATAAGTAAAAAGGTTCGTCTTGTTCAAAAAAACCAAATAAATTGTTGGAGTATTTGGTTTCACCCTTTTATAAATATTTTATAATTGGTTATCGCAATAAAATAACGTGAACGGCAGTGAACTATTTTGGTGTAAAAAAGGGTATCACGTGACCTATGATTTTAGTCGTCGAAATGGTACGTTAGAACAAATCTATTAATTCTGACGTAAGAGATGTACTCTCTTTTGGAGGTATCTGTAGATACCTATAGCCTATAGAAAAACGTAGATTGGTGACATCATTAAAAATACAGTATTATTTGTTTCCTAAATGTTACTGTTTTAATAATAATAACAAGTGTTTTATGATCGTAACATAATACAAACAGGCAGTTAATCCCAGATTATCAGACTTAGGTTACCAACAAGCTACCTCCATCCATTTTAACAGACGTTCGTGGTTTTAATACAGATTAAACATGCGATAAACACACTTACTACTGTACGAAGGTATGGTACCTACCTCTTGACTACTTAGACTATTTTTTTGGCGCCGAGATTAGAACCCTCTTTGTACAGAAACCCGCACGCCGCGCAGGCATTGTGCGCACGGTTCCTGCGCGCAAGATTAATGACATAATTCTTCCTTATTATCGCAACAAACGGTTAAAGACGAGCCTTTGTCAGGCCAACAATGAACAAGTGACCCGTATAAGCGAGAGCATCTTGGGGACGTTACTATTTGGATGTAAATACTTGCAGCCAGGAATCATGAACCTTTTAAAACATTAATTAATTTTTTTTTATACATTTCCAAATTTATAAAACAAAGCAAAACATAAGCCTCTCATCTCAAGAGTGCAGTTCTGTTTCGAGATTAGCTGCTTAATTAATTTTATTTTAATCAACGTTAATGGAGTATTTTCCATTGGAAATATAGGAAACCTATCTGAAAATCTTGTAAGGAGGATAAAAATAGGAAAAGGGACGTAAAGTAAAGATGCTAATGGATATTTCCAAAAACTGCAGATGCCGTTAAAAAAGTGTGGAAGATTTTTAGTTTAAATTTCTGATTCTGATAATATCACCAAAAATGTGTAATTTTGAGTTAGTCATCCATTATGATTATTGTTCTTAAAAACGATCTAAAATCACACATTTCGAAAGGATTCGAACTGGCTACAACATCATTATGTTATACATAACGTTACTGGCTGTTAAGACGGCTGTCACCGACGTTGGTTGGCGTGACGTCAATAACGTCATCTTCTCGATCAAAAACGAACACGATGTTTTGGCGGCATATCAAAAATAGCACATTTTAAATCAGTATAGAAAATTCATTCGTATGCGTTAAAGTCAAATAAAAATGCAATCGTTTTCGTAAGTTTTGTAAATAATGAAAAAAAAACTGTAAGATTTCTCTATTAGGAAGCGCTTGATGAATCAGAAAAAGTAGTTAAATGGGCTTTCAGCAATTTGTTGATGAAAATAAAAGTTTTTCAGCTTCCTAATAATATATTTTGATGGTGTTACTCTGCAATGGCAATTTAGAATTTAAACGTACGAAAGTTTGGACAGATAAACACAAATGAATATATAAAGGCGTAGGCGTAATTAATGCCGTTACTAATTATTACATTAGCATTATTATGAAAGTATTTAATTTAATGAATAAGCGACGTAGAACTACCCTAAAAAGAGCGTTTTATTTACATCAAATCGAAAATAAATAGGAGTAATATTATATTTTCAAAAAAATCGCTAAAATCAATAAGTAAATTAATTAGTAGAATATTTTAAATTGTGAGCATTTTTTGTAGATCATTATTTCGTTTTTCTCAAAAAAAGGTTGCGCACTCCTATCCGTCACTACAGTTTTTATTCAGCCCGGATGAGTAATGATACAGGTTTGATAAGGGCGACAAAAAGGGAGCAAATCCTAATACTGACTTTATATTTCCGCATCCATGTGTAAAAAACGATTGAGTGTCCCACCCTTAGCAAGGGGAGCAACTAACCCCAGACATTATTTGTCAATGTTTACCCCAATACTTGATGATTCCAGTGTACTTGAATATCCGTACATCTCAAAGGGTTGTTACTATTTTAGTACTTTTTTTGCCATCCGCATTGTGTACAAGTTCTAGTTTATAATTTAGCGATATATCACTCAGAACTTTGAGTGCATGAAATAAATTTATGCAAATATTATTTATTCAAGAGTAATAGTCAGTGAAGCGTTCGAAATGGATGATTTTATTAAACTGGTGCTGAAATAACTGGTTTTTAAGTCCTCTCGGGTTCTTCGCCACATTTTACATTGATGCGTTAATATTTCATTACCCCGAATCGAAGAAAAAAAGGTAGCGATTATTTATACTGTGTTTATGTTTATTTCTTGGTGCACGGTTTTATTTCATTGCCGGTCTATTTATAGCGAAAATTGAAGGTATATCCGTGTTCGACTACGGTTAATCTATTATTTTAGTATTATAAGAATACAATTAGCGATTGGCACAATCAAAAGATTATGATATATGAGATAATCGACTCCGAATCATTGCCATAATCGATTAAATGTTCAAACTATTGGCACAGACACATAAACGATGATACCGATTTGTAGATAACTGTTTTACAATATAAAACAATGTGTTTATGTTTATTTGAACTAAAGCGAATATACTACGGTTATTATTAAGTTTTTTTCATTTTTTTTATTTACTGTTAGGTGTTTCGGCGTTCAAAGCGAGTTAACAAACACATTCAATTTCATTGACTTAAATAGCATTCACTTCATTTTAAAACAATAAAAAAACACTGCCATCACTCAATATGGGGAAAATAGCTTTCAACTGTAAGTTCCTCGCAGAGCAGAGATTTTTTTATTATCACAATTATTTTCAATTTTTTTTTAACTATAATAAATTATTTTAAACACCGTCCAAATAAAAAAATGGGTAGGAGTAAATAAAATCACATAACTAAGTCACCTCAATGTGGCCTGACCACAATTTGAGAATGGCTTTGAACGCCAAAAAAGATGTAAAAATTATTTTAAAAAAAAACTTAAATTCTTAATAACATTATAAAATTTAATTCACTTCAAATATTATTTACGAAATTTAATAAAGTTCTTTCAATTAAACGCAATAACAATTAATTAGAAATATTTCATCTACATCACTGTTTAGAATAAGACACAGTTGTGTACACAAAATATTTCTCATTAATTTCCTTAATTAACAATTAATAATTGATTTTGTGAATCAATTTTATAATTCACTTATTTCGATCAAATATTTTCATAACCGAGATAATTAGATTTCCGAAGTAATAAATAATTTTTAAATGTGCATCTCGACTCATTGTTACAGTGTTCATTTTATAGGTTTAAAAAAACTGCATGTTACCTACTTTTAATGAAAGCTTTAGGGGGATAAGGAAATTTCCATACATACAATTGTTTTCGCACCAATATTACTTATTTAGTTAAACGAGATTATTTAAAAAAAAATCTAATAAAAATATTTTTATAAAATAATCTTGATGCAGAAGACTGCTTATGTGAGAAAAAAAAACATTCACATAATTTTATTTTCAATCTATCATCTCGACATTGTGGTGTAAAAAAACGGCAAAACTCACACGACGCATGATTCTGCAAGTTGTCTCGGACTTCAAAATATGGCCAATCCGTTTAGTCAATATTTCTCCCCGGCGGAGGTGACAGTGATCATATCCCAAACGGTGTGACAGTTACTAATGATCTTTCCTTTGTGATGAATAAATAATGCTTTATATTAAATTCAAAGCGTCACCAACGAGTCTTGGTATTATTTATCCTTACAAAATCATCTTCTGTATTTCGCATCATTTAGAGCAGATTTTTTTCGGTTCCTAAATATAATTGTATTTATTTTCGATTTATTGTGAAATTGGTATTATTATGTTTCCCTGGGTATGTAGCTTTAAGGGTTGTCGTTTGGTATGGTTAATGGTAGATACTCTAGTTACAATGGTTTGGAATAATGATTTTAAAGTCAAAATATTTGCAGATGTTGTATTCAAATAATACATGGAGTAAATGATGTTCATGTTATTGATAATATACTGCTCTACCTGTACTTTAGTACATATTACGAACAGATAATCTTTTGTCATACTTCTTAATAGTATTATGACAAGCATGATAATTGTCTTGTTTTTTTTTCTTGTTGGGTAATCAGAAATCTCTTGTTAAATACATAACACACTCTCAAACTGTTAGATGCAATGTCACGAAATTCACAAAACTCTTCTGTTCGCTATTTCCAGGACAGCTGAAATATTTTCATTCATTGTAGAAAATTATATTAACATAACCCAAGTGAAATACGAAAACGTAAAAAACGACAGAAAATAAAAAGATTTCAGTCGCATCTGGGACACGAACCAAGGTCCTCTGCCTGTCCGGGGCAACCGCTTAACTCAGATGCTACAGAAATCTTTTTTATTTTTTGTCATTTTTTTCCGTTTTCATATTTCATTTGGGTTATGTTAATATTATTTTCTGCAATGATTAAATATTAAAATGAGGTTTTTAAATCTCAATAAAAATAATTAATAATTAAAATAGAAATATTTTCAACTTACAAAACAGTACCAATGATGAGTTATATAGCGATTAAATACAGATTACAAAGAATTATGCAAGTTTTCTGAAATAAATAGGTACTTGAAATATCGCTCGGTTATATTTATATCCATCACTAATTTCAAGACATCGAACCGTATTTAGTTTGTGCAAGCTTGAGCTTTGAGTCTTTGCCACTGTGTATACGTGCAAGTTCAAGCCCAAGATTAAAAAACACGTTAAAATGAATATAAAAATAACGCCCCGAGGTACCATTGAATTTTTTACGAATCCCAAATTTATCACGCGGCCCGTTCACGAATTCCTCTCATCCCTCCCCGCCCGAACTTTCGTTCCTGGATCGAAGAGTAATTTAATTTTTCACGGGGCCGATAAGGCATATAAATGCGTCCTTACAGAATAAGCTCAACTGTCTGCCACCAGTTTAATCTGATAAAATATGAAAAAGCACCTATTTGCGAAACAAAAAGAAAAGGGCACCAATGCGAAAGCTCGCGGCTCTTTTGTTCACAACAGCCAATGATCATTAATCATCAGCCTGGGAAGAGGAGGTAGTATCAATCCGTGGATGAAGGCTGCTGTTATATTATTTTCTTTACCCATATTTGCTCTTCCTTGACTTCCGTTTCTTTATCATTGCACACACACACACGCACACGCACACACACACGCACACGCACACGCTCACGCTCACGCACACGCACACTGCATTGTACAGGTACAGTGTGCGTGCTTCGAGCTTTGATCAATTTGTACTGCGCACACAAAAGATGCTAATGGTCTTAGCTAATCTTTTATATCTATTTCCTATATTAACGAAATATGAATTATGAAAAGTGATATTTTGACTAGTTAGTTGTTAATGATGGTTGTTTTTATCCCTGATTTATTTTTCATGGTTACCCCTACCATGTTTTTTAAAACCATAAACAGAGATATTAAAAAAAAGGCTTTACATGTTTTTTTTTAAATCTGAAACTGTACGTAGTACCAATATATATGAACCTTTTCTTAATCTACTAAGTATTAAATCAGTGTATGTGTTCGAATAAAAACATTCGACTGTTGAACACTTACGATATAAAATTCACAAAGATTTTTTCCTATCGAAAATCTAAGTAAAGGCATATTTTAATTTCCCTCAATAACCTTAAAAAGTCTATATACTTTTAATTAAGCGTTTACTTTTAAAAAAATAAGAAAAACGTTATAGTGCTTGTTACATAGCTTTCATAAACTCAATAAGAAACCCGATTTCGTGAAAATAGTATTGAAACACGGTAACTACTAGTAAGACAAAAATTAATTCAACATTTCGAAAGTTTTTAATCCGATGTTTTCCACTTTACATTCAAATAATAATAATTGAAGCATGTACACATCATGGATCGTGCTATATAAAAGAGTGACCCCATCAACGAACGAATCTAAAAAATAAGATCAATAAACATTCAGGATGCTTTTTGCCCGCAGGGGTAGGCGGAAAAATATAATTGACCCATAAAATTACTCGAAGAGAAGGTACCTCAACACAATACATACATTAATGATCGAAAAATATTGCCGACTCGAAAATACTGGACGTTACGGAATGTTAACATCAACTTGTAAATCTGGACGAGAAACTATAAAATAAATAAATAAATAAAGAAGGCATCAACTCGTACAATTTACGACTTAACTGCAGTAAAAAGTAAATTTTTTTTTTTTTACAGTAACTCCACACAGGAGACCAAGGAGGAAATAATTTCCCTCAAGGCCTATATCATCTTTGGGGATGCTGTGTGGAGGATCTTTTAGAGGATAGGAAGGAGTGAACTTGGGTCTTGAAGAGACCCATGTTATAGGATGGAGGAAACACAGAGGCCGGCAGATCATTCCACAGCTGAGCTGTTGAACACAAGAACGAGTCGTAGAAGCGACCCGTTCTCATGTGACAAATGTCAACCGTGTGTAAATGTTGGGCGCGCGTTTGGCGTGTTTCCCGACTATGCACCGGTGCCGAAGGGATCAATGACGCTAGTTCCTCGGAGCATCTTCCATTAAAATACCGGTAGAATAAGGACAGCATTCCCACCCGACGTCTGTGCTCCAAAGATTGCAAACCCATTTGTTAAGATAGGCGAATCTATCAAACGGACCGCCCGTTTCTGCACAGAGTCAAGGTTTTTTTTCAGATATTTTGGGACTCCCGACCAGAGGTGGCTGCCAAATTCTACAATGGGGCGCACTTGCGATTTGTACAGGGTTGCCAAAACGTGTTATTAAAATAAAGACAATATTTAAAAAATACATAACTTTGATACCTACCATTTTATTATTATAGCGTCTCGCTATTATGGATATGTCACCCTATATATATTAATTACGAACTGTATTTACACTTTACCTTATGTTGTTACGCTTCTAGAATATTCACACAAAACTACTATTTTTTAAAGGAGCAACAAAGGAGAAAGCTTATAATATATTATATGGACTGAATAATAATAATAATGCAATTTTTTGTTTTTATTTATTTTATTTATTTTTTTATTTATTTTTTAATTTTTATTTTTTTAATTAATTTATTTATTATTATAAATTATTATTTTTATAACTTATTGAAGTTTGTAAACCTCATTGTAATATTTAATCATTGAAGAAGATAATATTAACACATCCCAAATGAAACATGAATTCGAAAAAAACAACAGAAAATAAGATGTCCCATATAAATAAAAATCGGGTAGGTATATCCGAGACTCTATTCCGATTGAAATTGAGTTCGGGAAGAACTTTGCAATCATCATAAGGACAGCAGCTAATAATATAGGATTTAAAATGGAGGATAATATTAAGTCTTGAACTTGAAGTATGATATCGGTGTAGATGGCGTAAATTGAACTGGTCTCATTAGCTAAGTTGGTTAAGCGGTTGCCCCGGATAGGCAGAGGTCCTGGGTTTGGGTGCCAGATGCGACTGAAATATTTTTATTTTCAGTTGTTTTTTTCGGATTCGTGTTTCATTTGGGATGTGTTAATATTATATTCTTCAATGATTAAATAATAATAATATTTATTTTGGATAATTATTTTTACATTAATATAGAATTATTTTCAGTATACTTTGTATCCTGATGAATAAACCATTAGTTTTTAAAATTGTTTATTTAAAATAGTGCTTGAAGAAATTAACTATTGCTTAGTTTAAAATGATGCTACATAGTTAATTTACAAACTTATTTAAGAAGTGTTAAAGAAGACGGTATTCCCTCAATTAAATTGACATAAAAGCTCTTTAAAAGCTTTTGCATTTTTGCACTACCTATAAACAAAAAATAATGTGCAATTTTGATTTTCTTTTGATCGATTATTTATTTATCCGTGAAAGTAAGTGATTGATGTAACATTGAAGTCTCCAGATAATATTTTAACATATTTTTTCCGTATAATTACAAGTTTTTCCCCTCAGGTTATAATTGATAAATACTTACTGTTTACTTTGGATGCCTCCATGTGTGATGCTTTAAAAATGAATATCAAGTAATTGAAATTAATTTTGTAGGCCTGAAGGTATAACATTTTATACAAAATGCTGATGCGTAAGAGCTCACTCGTAAGAAAATTAATATTTTATACAAATATAAATAAACTTTTTTAAATTCTGTTTTCCGTTTATTTTGGACATTTATTTGGAAATTTGAAATGCAGAATATTAATGTAACATTTGGCTGGAAACTGAGAAAGATTTAATAGGATTATTGCAAACGTGGTGAGAAATATTATATTTCTTAAAATAGGCCAACCGAAAACGAATCATTAAATAAACGTAGACTTAGTTTTGCTACCTCTTATATAAAACCATTTTTTTCGAAAATTAGTATAATATCCTTATAATTTTAAAGTTTACTTAAAAAAATGGTGTAATTAAAAACAACAAGGTTATTAAATTTCCGTTATGAAATCATATTTGGATATGACATATTATTTCTTTTAATCACCTGATTTGCTTCATGGGGTATATTTCTCTGTTTTCAATCTAATAAGAAATGTAAGACTTAATAGGTGAATTTTACGTTTCACTCTTAATTCTGCGAAGCTTCTTACCTCGTGAAGTAAAATGAAGTTTTAGAACCAGCTCTTCAGAAAGCGTGATCTGTTTAAAATTGTAATGTAATACATATTATGCGTGTTGTTCGAATGAATGCATTCAACTTGAACTAAATTTGTTTTTAACCGCATAGGCCCCTTTAATTTGGCAGTCGTGTAAAAAAGCACCCCGGGCAGCAGAAGAGAAAAGCGCTCTGTAATTAATTTCAGTGCTGCGGAGAGAGTTAATTTGAAAGCTCCATATACCGAGAACAGGGATGATACTCCGTGCCAAAGCAAACAGATCGTAATTAATATCTGAATTATAAATCGTATTTAAAAACCAAACGTTATGTTTGTCTTATATTGCATCTGGCAAAGCATCGAAGTTTCGGTTCCTACGTTGTAATTTACAACGCCTTAGCATGTGAAATAAATAACGTATTTTTATTTATTCAATATCCCAACATAAACTTACACAAAGGAACTGCGTTACCTTTACACTTTCGTGATGCATTATCTGCCCATCTCATTTCAATAACTGTGTTGTTTAATGCCCCTTTTCTCTTATTAATAAACCTGTTCCACAAAAGAAATATTGTTTTTTCATTAATTCAATCTTATTATATGATTTAATAACTTCGCACCCGGTTTGATTTATATCGTTTCAATTATTTTCTCAGATCGCAGCGATCTGATATTTTACCTACGCGAATATAGCAGATTCGAGTACTTACCAACATAATATGTACCTGCTGATTATCCTCGTTGGAATATAGGTTAACTATCAACAAAAGGCCAGGAAGTTGTTTAGATCTTGAAAAAAATGTTCTTTTTATCAAGAATATGCTAACAGTTCTAAAAATCTTAAAGTATTTAAAAATATATTATTTTATATCTTGCTACAACAATTCCATAAATCAAAAAAAAAATCAAGCTCAAACCAAAACTGTAGTGTAATGTAACCTGAATTGACTCACATTGGTTATAATTTAATGTTCTCAGAATTCGCGTGTTCTGTTTAAGTAGTACCTGTATGATTCTAAGAAGATCTTTTTAAGAAATTACCTTTGTGGTTTTGTGAACCGAAACTCCAGTGTTTTCATTAATTTAACGCTATTAAAATGTCTTTGTTTTGTGATAAATTTAATCACATTTTTTTATATGTTTGTAATGTCGAGATAAACTGACATAGCTTCCGATGCTTACTGATTCGATTACCTGAATTCATCACCCTGCATCAGAATATCAACATCAAAGGGTTTTATAATTTTTTTTTTGAAAGATGAAACGTCACACGCCCCGCAAAACCTAACCCATTCTCTTTCCATATATTTCTTTCCACACCAACACTAATGATTTTATATAGAAAATATTTCTGTAATTTTAAAGTATTATTTTTGGCTTTGTTCTGGCGAAGAAATGGTTTTCTAAGATTCAGTTTCCACGAACAAAGAAATTACTTTAAAAAATTCGTGAAAAAATAAAAATTGTTAGGTTGATGTACGCAGGGGCAAACGAAATGTAATACTCGCTCAGAGATGAAAGGAATTTAATGAAATGCTTTTAAATATTGAATTGAATTGCTTATTAACGGGTGTACACAAGGAGTATGAAATAGGTTACTCTCTGTATTTAAAAGCTGTAAATGTTAATTTCTAAAATATTTAAATTATTGTCATCTGTAAGCGCGTATCAGGTTTCGTCTACCCCCAACTCCGGGTGTTACCATAATGTTTATTTTTAATTCTGTATTTATTGCTTTATATTAAACATACCTACATTATTTTGAATCATCAATTTCTCCAAGTTCCATCTTTCATTCCGCCGCAAATTAATTTCACGCATTTTGGTGGGTAAGTACGCCAAGAAAATTAATTCAAACATGTGTTTGGCACGTGATTGGGATGCTGAAAGGAGTTGATTGAGGAGATTAATGAGGTGACTCTCGGAAGTAGTGCCAATCGACGAAATAAATACACGTTAAATTTTGGCTTTATAAAACGGTTGAAAAAAACACAAAGTAACGATGTAATAATAATAATAAATGTTAATTCCGGTATGTAGGGAGGTTATTGCCGTCCCACATATTCCATACAACGTACACAACTATTCAAAATATGTACAAAAGCTTAAAAAATAAAATAATAATAAGATGGTAGGATAAATGATACATGACACATAAAACATTAAAGAATGTATATATATATATATATATATTTATTGTAGCTATAGAATAAAAAATCGTTATTGATTTCTGACCCCAATTAATATCTTAAAATAAGACATTGTGTTGTACTTTTGCGAAGAGTATAATGTCTTAAATTACACTTATGGTAATCTTGCAATGCGTTACGAAAAATACTGAAATAACTGTAATAAACACCACTTCATTTGAGCTTTAAAAAAAAAAATATCTGACTACCGGACAAGAATCACAACTGCTGCCAACTGTCTGGAGCCAGTGAAACGATAATATTCCCAATTGAGGAATAAGAATAGGAAGAGGAAGGTGGGGAAACATTTGGCTATTCAGATCTGGTCAGTAAACAGGGATAAAGTCACTTCAAGCAACGTTTCAACTTTGAATGATGGTCTAAACTAGTATCGGAATCAAGTGAGCCTTTATTGGGTGTAAGTATAACAAATAACCAAAGGCAAATATAAATAAATTATATTTTACAATGTAATGATTTTATTTTGCAGGAAACATTAATAGGTTGATAGTAATTTTCACTCGATAGTTTAATTTTAAAATCAGGTCAAAACACAATTTTATTAGATTTCATACCAATGGCATTCTAGATTTGATACAGACTCTTAAATAACTGTTAATATTTTATTTAATTTAATCGCCAAAATAAAACTCCCGTATATTATCAAATTCATCATTCAAAATAATTTGGATTGTAAGTTTCAAGATCATTAAAACATAATTAATAGACAGTTATGAAATTAAAAAGCGATAAAAATAATTATTGTAAAATGTATTAAAGCACCACAAAACGATTTTACGGCATTTTTGAATTCATACCGAGATGAAAATATGGGATGTGCCACCGCGAGCAAGCTGGAAACTAGCAGATACCACACTTTACTTAATATCTGTGTACAAACGTAGTGTGCTCGGTGGTTAAGCTTTTAATTTACGGCCAATATTGAAACTCGCGATTAAAATAAGAGCATTTACGAATGGCGAATCAAGTTTGCTAATCGGCGCATTGGAGTTTGATATTGACGCTAAGTTTATAGTGTTGGGAACATTCGCATTTAACGCCAACGCGGATACGTATCGATGCTAATTTTGCATGGCACAGTGCTCGTAACTTGCCCTTATATTTTTAAACATCGGTTTTATCGTTTATTTTCATGATGTTGTGGACAAATCGTATTATATTGAGGTCTAATTAACATCCCTTTTATTAAAGTAGGATTTTGTATTTACATCTTCAGTAGATAAATGTTCCCAGACAGTAAAGAGATTCACGGCATATAAACACTGATTAATGCATAAGCTGGCAGACCCAAAACTCGCAAATATTCTCCATTGTTCGTTTTGGTTTCCATTTAAAGAAATAGTTCTATTTTCTCGTCTCATAGTTTATGAGACACTGAAGTGTTTATCAACGTAATTGACTAATTTTCGCATGATGTCTTACGTATAACCTAAAGGCGACTCATGCTCAGGTCGATCAAGGTGGTAGATACTCTCAGTATCGCCCTGGCGAAAAAAACACCATTTAAAATCGAAACGTTAGTTGAAACGGCTTTAGCCGTATTTGGCGACCAGATGTAAATAGACAGGTACTCTTCCCCATCTCAGTCCCCTAAGATTTATAGCATGCCATAGTCCTATCGGTTCCGGGACGCTTATGTGGTATTCATGCAAAAAGCTAATGTGTTTAACATTCTGTTTTAGCCTCCTCGTGTGCCGGCAATTCTGGTACAATATTTGATAAATTTAACCCCTCTTCTTTTTCCTAAAGACGTGACAATGGATTGCAAACCTTGATTGGAGTCTTAAATGCACTAAAGATAGCTATTTCACTTGTGCCCTAGCAACCGTGAAAATCGCCAATAGTCCATTATCTTATTTCAAATGCTACTATGTAAACTCGTAAAATTAATTGTAATAACATCGTTTATTCTTACCAAGTAATATAAATTTATTCTTGGTCAATAATAATTTTACCGTAATTATACTTTTGATATAGTTTATTTCGGATTCCTGTCCGATTTGGTCCGGCATCAATATCAAAACACGATAAGCTGCCATAAAATACAATACTGAGTTCATTTTAAAACTCGAAAAAAAAAAGAAAACCTTTAATATAATTACCTTGCAAACTAGATAAATAATTTGATGCGAATTTAAATACATATAAATTTACCGTTCGGGCATTCAAATCCATTAGTTGTTAATAAACCGTTCGTAGCTTTTTTTTGTTTCAACACTTGTGAATTGAATTCTAGCAATTGTGAAATAAAATTAACTACACACTAAACTTTATTAAGCATTAACTTTATGAGTATTTGACGACCAAACTGATTTATTTTAGTAAATATAATATGGCAGGAAGTACTTAAGAATTAGATATTAAAATAATTACATCGATTATTACCAGCTGATGTATATATAATGGATATTTTTCAGAAATCTTATTTTAGTTATTATTATTATTATGTAGAATATGCAACGAGTATAATAATAATACCGGACATTAGAAGGGTGCGGGTTCGAGTCCTGCCGGCGACATTTATCTTTGCTCGGAAGGTTTTTTCAATTTGGATGAGTGTTTTAGATTAATAATTATTGTTTATAAAAATAATAATTGTTACCCTTTGCACTATGCACAAAATCTTGTCTTAAGTTTTAAAGAACTTTAGTTTATCAATTAATAGTATAATAATAGTTTAAAAAATTAATAAGTTCGAAATGAATGCGGAATGTTGAAACCCTTCTGCATTGCACCTGAGAGAAACTTCGCCAGCTTTCATATTTGCAGATCCTAAGAGGAAGGACAGTTAAGTAGGCAACCGGGGTCTCAGAAGAAAGGCTGGAGGAGCCATTGAAGCTAGCATTGCAATATGGGAGAAGAGTTTTAAAAGAAAGCGAAAAAGTGTCTCGTTTTCATGTAGGAAGTGTTATTCGCGAACAGTCGTTGGGCATGCTTTAGCTATTTATCTTCTGTGTACTGGTGTCAAAGGACGGAGGTTTAGGATCACAGGGGCCTATCTACAAAAACGGAGTTTTGAGAAAAACGCAAATATAGATTTGATGCTTTAAAACTCGTAAAATTACGGATATTTTAGTAAAAAAAAAATATATATTTTTAAAGAAAATATTATCACACTCCTTGAAATGCACAATTTAAAAAAATATGTATGTATTTGTGAACACCAAAAATGTATATGTATTTATATAAAATGAATGAGTTCTGCCTTTGTGTCCCTATTTATAAAGCAATAATTTACAAGCATGTTAAAGAACTAGGTTCCTCTTGATTCTTTTATACATAGGGACAGCAAAAAAATATAAATATCATAATTTTAAATAAATCTATAAACTATCATTATTTTCTAAGGCAAAACTAGTTAGTAAAGAATTATAAATAATACTTTTTTTTACAAAGGCATAATTGCTTTTAGATCGGTGTGAACGTAAGAATAAATATTTTTTGGTTAATGTCACAAAAAAATAATGAGGGATATACTTTTGTGTTTCCAATTTATTTATTTTTCGGCTCATGTGTTACAGATTATTATCAATCTTTAATACGTGTGTAACTTAGTTCATACTTTAGTAGTGTTCTGCCCTGAAGAAGCTACGGAAGTAGCAAAACCCAGTCGGTAAGAGTATATAACAAATAAAGGTGATTTAAACAACGTTATTGTTTTACTTTTAAATTATATTGTCACATCACAAAGTTACCGCTTCACATAAAAAATATTTATTTTTCATTTCTAGATAGGGACCATATATCTTAAACGAATGCATGTACGAGATAGAGCTTTTTGCCACGAATAAATATGATAATGGCATTACCAAAATCAAGCATCTCAAAACACACGTTTTTGTAGGTAGGCCTCTGTGATCCCAAACCCCTGGGTCAATGAATCTACTCGGGCACCTTCCGCTGAAATACCAGAAAAAGAGTCACGGCATTCCCGTCTGCCGTCTGATTTACAACGATTGCGATCCAAGATGCAGCAACCCATCAAACGGGTTATACGTTTTTACACGAGTCGAAGGTTTTTGCGGTGATTTATGATACGTATCCTGACCAGAGGTGGCTACCGAACCCCACAGTAGGGTAAAGGTGTGCCGCTGAGAGGTCCGTTGAAAAATCTCATGCTGTCATCATTTTCTCCGTTATCGAACTTATCCGAAAGCATCGTATTTGGTTCGTAGGGGAATAGAATGTATTATTCATAGAATTCCCATAAACTTCATAATAGACGAAATAACTTTATTCCAACAAGATTCTACTAAATCACGATCTATGGTTGAAACAATAAATTTCCCAGATACTAAGTAAATGAATTTATTACAAGGTATCCAGATGTCAAATGGCGTCACGACGTTAGAACTATCTTATAACGTCGTAAACTAAAAATTAATTCCAAAAATCAATTCAGCCAAAGAAGTCGGTTCTATTATGAATCCAGTTTCTCATGAAGATATGACCAAGAGTACCTGTTATTTAGTGTTGTCACGATATACCGATGTTCAGATGTACGAGGTTGCTAGTTCGAAATCCCGAGTAGTTAGCAATGCAGGGCCCCAGTAGAAGAGCTAATACAAAAAATGGCTACATCAATCAAACCTAGTTCAAAATTATATTTTTGCGTTACAATTTTTGACATGGATTTAAGGTTTTGAATATTCCACATTTTTTATCCAGATGTTTACTGTAGCAATATAATTAATTGTGAAAAATATTATGTAGGTACCTACCTGTTAAATATTTCGCTAAAAAATACTCAAATATAAATCATAGAGATAACTTATATATTTGATTATGCAGCAAGTTTCTTACTGAGATTTAATTCTTATAGAAAAAAACCAATGCACACCTGTGTTGTTAATCTGCAGTTGAGTTGCAAGAGTGAATTACAGAGGAAAGTACCGCACTGTATTAAATGGAGTGGCATTCTAAATCGCATATGTCAATTGAATCTTACTTGCTAAGTGTGCATGTCAAATTATAGGGGAGAATTGGACATAGTTAGAGAAGTTTCGTAATCACCGCAAGACGTTTCATCATGAAGCAGGTGCTCTTTTGCTTTTTTGCTTTCGCTCATTTGTACTATCTTAGAATTTATCAACAATACAAACCCAAATCATTTAAAAAAAAATCTAAGTTTTGTTTACTATTTAGAATTTAAAAAAAAGGATGAAAGATTTCCTTATTAGTTTTATAATATCTACTCTGGTATAAATAACCTTGAAAAATTAATTAAATTAAGAATTATTTCTGCTAGGAATCAAGTTAGAATGTCCTAATTCGTAGATTTTAGTATTGAATCCTTGCACTTTTTTTCGAACATTTATAAAAAGAGGAATGCATCTTCGGATCAATCTTTAACACGAATATCGTTATGTAGAATAAAGGTAGCCAAAAGAAAATAAAGAAAATATATTATCATTTTTGAGAAAAATCGGTCGAGCTTTCCCAAATTTCAGAACACCGATTTGAACTAGTGCATGCTAACAAAATGGTAACTAAGATACATATCACGCATCGGTATTAATGTTTTTAAGAGAGCCGTTTTCAAATATTTTTCGCTTTCAAATAATCTGCTGGTGTTAATAGATACTTGTTAATTTTGTTTTCGTTAAAATCTTCTAAATATTATACATAAGCAGTAAATTTGTACGTGTTGCAGAAACAACTTTCGATGAGCTTATAATGAGTCAGTAATTTTTCATATTTTTTTTAAGAATTAAATTTATCAACTAACTATAAAATTTAACACAATCATTTTCAGCCTGTAATGTCATAATGAGTTTTAGTCTTAATATATTTAATATTTGTGTATTTAACATATTTAATATTTATATATTTAACATATTTAATATTTATATATTTAACAAATTTAATATTTACGTATTTAAAATATTTAATATTTAGGTATTTAACATATTTAATATTTAACAAATTTAATATTTACGTATTTAACATATTTAATATATATATATATATATAACATATTTAATATTTACGTATTTAACATATTTAATATTTATGTATTTAACATATTTAATATATTTTACATATTTAAAATTTATGTATTTAACAAATTTAAAAAAAAAAACACGGGACTAATATTTTGCATAAAAACGGTATAGGAATTAGATTAAACAACTTAGAAGCACTAGAAATTAAGAAATCTTCAAAAAAATTCAGATAACCTACTTAAAACCAAAAAAATTATCCTATAGTCCGATTATAAACATGTTTCCTGTGAATCCTTCCACATCCTATCAATTGTTAACTTCCTATACCTCTGTAATGTTATTTTAGTCTATTTTTCTCTAATCTTCTTACATAAATCATTATAGGATTGTCTTAATAACTTCATATGTTGGCCCATTACACTTATTATTGTTATCTACCTTTTCCACGTGATACTTTTTAATTATTCTATTTAATGTTCCCATCTAATATTTTATTCTCTTTCCTCTTATTTTTGTAATACTCTTATATCTATCTCACTTTATTATTTTCTGTACCTATATATTCACAAAAACTCTGTATTATGATCTTGTTATTATATTTGCCTTGACGAAGCTTGATCTAAGTGAAACCGGTTGGCGTAAAAATACAATAAATTCGTGGTTTATGACAAAATATTTGTTTTATTTAAATGAACAAATCCATTTGATATTTAAAAAGATTGTTTAACAAGAAAAAAATGATTTTCGAATGAGGTTAGAAGTAGGTAGTTTAATTATACACATTTTATAGTTCATTTTAGTAAAATTATTCTTTTTAAGTTGTCACAATATCTCATAGATATCTTGCGACAGTATCGATTCAGTCATAAATCAAATATCAAAGTAATCGAATCGACGGCAGGTCAGCGGAATATAATATAAGCTCTTTACGTGGAAAAGCTCCACCGGTATGGCACGTTCTCTCCGCTCAGTGCCGCCGCTATGAAGAAGAGCATCTAGTACGAACATAGGACACGGGCAGGTACACTGTATCCAGCGGTGGTACTACACACCTACCGACTTACATGCTATTCTAGGTACATTTGTTACCGTTCACTGTTCCTGTGTTCACTATCTTATCCGCCTATAGAAGAGTTACGATCCTATGTCGTACAAGAGGTACCTACGCGCACAGGAACCCAGATAAGAGAACTGTAGAGTCTATAACAAATTTTATCAACTTCAATACCTTTCATATAAAAAATAGCGCCATCGGTCAAACTGGTTTGTTATGGTTTTAAAATATTTTATTGGTATACGTTTTATTTCACTGTTGTTCTATGCATTTTTATGTATTTTATATGGCAGTGAGGTACGGATGAAAGACATAGAAATAAGATCCTTGAAGCATTTATGTCAGGTTGAACTATCTATGACTGTATGGGAAGAGTAATGCAGTGTGATTTAAGGAGTAATAAACAAATTAAGGATACGGATGATTAGATGATCTGATCATGTGGGGCAAATGGACATTACTATTTTTAGGAGAGTATTTGATGCGCAAGATGAGAAGCATTAGGAAACGACACTAGATGTTAGGAATTGATTAATGGATCAAAAGCTTTAATCGAGTCATGTCAAGGATAGAAACAAAAGACTAGGTATAAGACGATGTTCGCATCTGGATGAAGGATTTTATTTGAAAACAGAGTTCAGTGGAATCTCCTTCTCTCCGTGGTTAAATAGTTTATGTGTTAATTATTTTCTAGAATCATGAAATATTCTTGAGACATGCTCACAAGCTATTTATATTCTTACCCATGAGTCTGAAATGGAATACGTTATTACGGTAAGATTAATATATTTTTCACATTCCACTTTGAAAAGCGTTACAGAATTTTCAAAATAGAAACCAACTATCTAGCCTCTCACAGTAATAATAACACTCACGTAATAAAAGCTTTTAAAAGAAAGCGTATTTAATTTACAATAATTATCTTATGCGGTGCTTATCGTGGTAAGCTTTTTCATCGTCAGTTCGGAAAAAAAGGAACGGGGGTAAGACGCTTAGAGAGGCGTGCTCTATTAATTTGAACGTGGTGAACGAGATAAGAAGAACCGTTCGCAATACTTAGGGTACATATCTACATAGATAGGTACTAAATGCAGTTTGATCAAATCTTTACCTGGAGTGCAAGCACTTTTATTAGGTTGCTACTTTCAAAAATGAGCTCATGTATCAAGCTTTCATAGTAACCGTAAATTTTTTTTCAAAGAAAGGAATTATTAAAAAAAAAATCAACCTCTTAATTGATATATCCACGACAGAAGGATATAAAACAGTTAAGATTTTCTTTTAATCCTTTACTACTAGGTAGGTACTTAAGCGTTCTTAAAAAAAAAATTGAGATCGAAGACTGATGGGTAGTGATATCGACAAATTTTCTAATAAATAGGTACCGACGCGCTTTCTTTAATTTTCGATGAAAACTAAATAAGCTTAATTTACTCTGTGCATAGTTAAAATTACGTTTGAGTGAAAATAAAATCTTTTGTTGAAACCACTCTTTTAATTAGTAAATATCTGCATGCTTCAAAAGCAATATTTTTTTCACAACGATCGAATGTATACAGAAAAAATAAAGTGCCAAAAAATTTAAAATGTTACCACAAAGTCATATTGCATTTATAGAAGAATATTTAGATTATTTCGGAACATTACACAATTATATTAATTCTTCTAAAGATGCTATATTGAAACTTGTTATAATCCCGAGATCTCGATAAAACAATAACAATTACCTGTAAACAAAGTATAGCCTCGTTTTGCACACATTTTGTTCTAAATCTTTTAGGATATCAATTTGTCTTCCGTTGAACGTTGCCACCTTTTCCAGTTGAAATGATAAAGGTCGTCCGGCGCGATGGCCGGGATTATTTACGCGATGAGAACACCGCCCTAATCGGAAGTACACGGTTATACACTCAGCTAGAACCCAATCAGATCAACGGTAAGGGAGGAAAGAACCACGGAGGAAAATTAATTTATCCTTAGCTGAAAAAGGTATGCATTACAAGTGCAAAAACAATATTTCTTGAAAGAACCATTATCACCGGCAATCTTAAAATGATTTTTGTTTATTGTGCTGTGGTTTTAGTATTTAAAAAAAATATATGTTAGGGAGAACAGTTCAAATCATTAAATTGTCGCTGAAAATGGAAACGTATTAAATTAAATTAATTATTTATTTTCGTGGAACAAAATTTGACGTACATAATTCCAAACGAAAGAATTTTCAAAACGTATTGAAGTGAAATCTCTGACATCGGACCTGAATTAAAACTAGCAGTTAGAACACATTATTTGATGCTTAGATTTTATAGAATCATATGAATATTTTTGGTTGCTTCTCTCATTTGAAATAAAATAAGATCTCTAAGGGCGTATTTCTTTTAAAAAATGCCATATTATATTGCACAAAATTTAGATGAAAATTAAACAATAAAAAATAAAAAATTTACAGTGTGCGGAAGTCCAGATTCAATGCAAAAATCACCCTCAAAATATAAACATGAGTACCGCCTTAACAAGCAGCTTAAACCTAAAGAAAAAAAATATCGCGAAAAGCCAATAATGCCTGCAAATGGCAAATGAGAACTGCTTTTTTATTCGATCTAATTAGTGAGAAAAAAAACTGTAACAAATGTATTTTCAAATGCACGTACGACACGAAGGGGTTAAAACTGGATCAATATGTTTGTTCCTAAGAATTATTGCAGATTATTTAACTCTTGTTTGTTGAACTATTATTATTACTATGTTCAAATTAAGCATCCAAAACTTAACAAAAGTATGCATAAAAAGGAATTAAAGAGAAACATATATGGCGAGGGTGGAAATAGAAGTCGGGATTGCTCCAAAATGATATGCCCTATTAAGTGAATCAAATACTTGAGTAAGGTTTTCTCAAGAGTCGGAAAAATTAGAGAACACGAGTATCATGATATATATTTTAAAAAGAACCTTACGATAAATATAGGGTAACATGTAACATATATATATATTATTCTCCGTAAGGATTATTGTGAACACTCCATGTAAGATTTAGTATCTCTCTGCCGTCATCTTCATGGTTCTGTAATCCAAGAATCAAATCCATTTGTTTTTGCCATTGGTGAACCCTATGCACGGGAACGTGTATTTCTTAACCCATATAGCGCGCGGACTTAATGGGTGATTATCATCGGCCCATTCAGGCGGGCCTGCACACAGTACACTCCGCAGTGCACACTTCACAGGGCCAGATGATTACTGTTGTACTGAAATAAACGTATGTATAAAATCAAATAGTTCTCATCAGACAGAAATCCTGGAACGCAACGTTAAACCTCGTACATATTTTAAAATTTATGACACAAATAACAGGAATAAAAAATCTAAAAACAAAATTTTATGAAACCATTAATAGAAATAATATTATAGTAATTGAGATTTGTGCTAATTACTTGCAAATAATTTTATTTGCAAATTATTCCATTAGAAGTACAATACCGCAAGATAGCTAAATCATATTATAAAGGGTAACAATTATTATTTTTATAAACAATAATTATTAATCTAAAACACTCATCCAAATTGAAAAAACCTTCCGAGCAAAGATAAATGTCGCCGGCAGGACTCGACCCGCACCCTTCTAATGTCCGGTCAGATGCTCTACTGTTGAGCTACGTCGGCTTATCGCAAACCCGCCAAGTTAATCAATATATACTAGTGTTTCATTCAATAATTACTGTTTTTTATTATATTTCACCTGTAAACAACCAACTTTATTAGTATGGGGAAGGCTTGTAACGGCTAAATCCCTCAACAGATGGCGTCGAGACAAATTATGTCTACATTTTATTGGTGAAAAATGTTTTGACTTGTCAAATATTATTAATTGATAAACTAAAGTTCTTAAAAAAAACTTAAGACAAGATTTTTGTGCATAGCGCAAAGGGTAACAATTATTATTTTTATAAACAATAATTATTAATCTAAAAACACTCATCCAAATTGAAAAAACCTTCCGAGCAAAGATAAATGTCGCCGGCAGGACTCGAACCCGCACCCTTCTAATGTCCGGTCAAATGCTCTACCGTTGAGCTACGTCGGCTTATCGCAAACCCGCCAAGTTAATCAATATATACTAGTGTTTCATTCAATAATTACTGTTTTTATTATATTTCACCTGTAAACAACCAACTTTTATTAGTATGAGAAAGGCTTGTAACGGCTAAATCCCTCAATAGGTGGCGTCGAGACAAATTATGTCTACATTTTATTGGTAAAAATTGCTTTGACTTGTCAAATATTTATTAATTGATAAACTAAAGTTCTTAAAAACTTAAGACAAGATTTTTTTGTGCATAGCGCAAAGGGTAACAATTATTATTTTTATAAACAATAATTATTAATCTAAAACACTATCCAAATTGAAAAAACCTTCCGAGCAAAGATAAATGTCGCCGGCAGGACTCCAACCCGCACCCTTCTAATATCCGGTCAGATGCTCTACCGTTGAGCTACGTCGGCTTATCGCAAACCCGCCGTTAATCAATATATACTAGTGTTTCATTCAATAATTACTGTTTTTTATTATATTTCACCTGTAAACAACCAACTTTATTAGTATGAGGAAGGCTTGTAACGGCTA
>JAHDVE020001853.1:0-46855 GCA_022606495.2 Halesus radiatus | reverse complement strand
TTATTATTATTATTATTATTATTATATATATAAATAAAATATAGTCGTTTAGTCAATGAAATATTATCAAATTCAATTGTGGATCTCCATTTAATTATAAATTTATAGAACCTTAGACAAATTGTATATTGCTTAAGTTACACTTAGTCGAAGTTTATCGTCTAGTTCTTTATGATTTTACAATATTTTGTATTCATTCTACTTGAACTGTTGAAATAGCTGGTACACCTGCAATAACTTCATCCGAACCTCCATTCCCTCAACGATTTAAATCTGATTACTAACCGCTGATAAAAGTAGTAACACTAGTTTCTGTATTTACAAATCACTGTTTGCTTAATATATGATCTTTGATACCATATTCATAAATAGAAAAATAAATATATAATTATATATGAATTCCATTTATTAATTATGAATTACTTATTAATTTATTACTTCTTCGATAAAGTTACTATTGACGAGTCTCTGAGCTTGCTATTTATTGGAGTATATATCGATCATCACCCGAAGTATACTTCGCACAAAATCCGAATCTCCTGACTTCCTCAACATATTTCTAAAGGTATCCAAATAGTCTTGGAAGTCTAAGCTTTTGGCCCTTTGGTTCAGGGAGCAATAAGTCCCTATGATCTCACATATATTTTTCAGCAGATAGTGGTTGGTGGTATTGTCAGCCATCCTAACCAATCCTTGGATTGAACAACTAGCTGCGATATCCTCCATCAAGTCGTGAATATTATCGAATAAAAGTGCCTGTCGAATTATATTCGTAGCAAGTAGTTGAAAAGCATCCTGACTTTTTTATTTTCTATTGATAACCTGAAAGACGTATTTGTTGAGGATTGTGCGAATGTTCTCATACTTCATAATTTTAACTGATTTGTTTAGCATGTAATTAAGGAGGCCAAAGGCAATCTCCATAAACTAGTCGTGCTCAGCACTCTATTGAATGTATTCGTTGATATAATTGAATATTTCAGTCCCGACCAGATAATCGGATACGGCAGGAGAATCACAAATCAGATTTTTTAGCGCCCATATACAATTCCCTTTGGTCATGACATTACCTGCCACTGAGAGTCTACGGATTACTATTTTTTGGATTTATATAGCCTTAAAATAGTCAAGAGAATTTTTATTCTACGATGCGCACATATTCAATAAAATCCATGATCCTTCATACTGCAAATAGTTAGAATCAAACTCTGGAGACATTATGTAGCACAACATATTTATTAGAGGCTGGCAAGAGAGCAGAGTTTAAATATTTTGCGGATCAGTAGAGATGTACTTGACTTTGTGAATACACACAAGGTCTTGAGGGTTTTGAAGGAAGGCCTCAATGATTCCGTGTACGTCCGTCATTGGAACATAGTCTTGCATTTGTATGGAGGTGATAAGTTTGATTCGTTTTGCTAAGACTTGGGCTTCATGCTTAGATTTGCGTATTTCCAGTCTAAATTGCTAACGTTTACGATCTAGATCAACCCCACTGATCATTGTTGTGGTCGGTTTGGATTTTGGATTAAACTGTAGTTATGTTTATTATTTTATTCTGCTTAGTTTTTTATGTTTAGTCGTACTCTTATATGATTAATAAAAACATTATAATATATTTTTCTTTTCCCGTAAATTCAAAGAAAAAAGAAAACCTCGGTGAAAATAATATAGATAGAAATAAAAAATCTAGTAAGTATAAATAGCTAAGCCAACTAACTTTTGGTATTTTTATACTTCTACAATTCCGAAAATAACTTATATTAGATAACAAAATGTCAGTCTATCTTTTTTTTAGCCTTTATTATTGAAGATAAGATTAAGAAAAATATTATTAATGTTAATAATATCTAGGTCTCATAAAACAATTGAGATAGTTGCAAATAGTTTTTTTAAACACATTTGCATAGTTTGACAAAAGTTTTTTTAGATTTAATTCTTAAAAAAGCTAAAAAAAAGAAAGAGGGAACATATATTCTTAAGAGAATACTTTCAGATATATGATTAAAATGATGACCTGCACATTATATGCTTATAAAATAATATTATCGCCACATAAGTAAGTATTTAAAGTAAGTCCATAAAATAAATGGAGGAGTTTTCCTGTCAAATTATTAATAAAAATTACATTGGAATTTTGATAAAATATTTCTATTTTTTTATTATTATTTTTTACATATTGTTGAAGTTTGTGTTCATATTATTCTAATTAAAAGAAATAGGTTTTTCCAAGATCTAATATTTCCATGATAGTCGGTATTTATGACGTAAATTTAATAGGATTAAAAAGTACTATAGAATCCTTCTACAATCATAATAAATAATTACCTATGGATGTTAAATATAGAATTAGTACACAATTAAATATGATAGGATCTAGAATTTATAGTGTACATTTTTAAAAAAAGTATTATTAAAAAATTAAAAAATTAACATTCGTAATAATAAACACAAACCATTCACAGGACTGAATATACTGATCACAAGGACGAAAATCTAACACCATGGGAAACATGTGCCACTAAGCTAGCCAGCAGATACCAGTCAAAAGCAAAAAGAAGAGAGAAATCGTATCTGACTTCAGTATCCAATTTCACCAAAAAAATACATCATGCCCTTCCTCCATATTATTTTTGTGATTTTATCAAAGCCATAAACCACCCTTCAGGGGGAGGCTTCATCTTTTTGTAGGCGAATATTAAGACCAGGAAATCAAATAAGTCAAATAATTTTTAACTTTGACGTCTCAAAACACCGAATCATTGAACGTGGAACCGCATGAGTTCAAAGCGAACAAAAATAAATGCATCAATGACTTTAAAATTCTAAGGGCGTTGGGTAGAGGAGCCTTTGGGAAGGTCATGCTAGCACAAGAAATAGTTTAAGGTATCAATAAACTCTTTTTTATATAGGTTCTATGAGTATGTTTTTTTTTTTAACCATTATCTATGTTTACAAATCAGTTAATAAATTGTTTGTTTTCTTCTGCAATATCCTTTGTAAACTTATAAACATCCATACTCTAGACTATTTTTTTTTGAAAAAATCTAAAAGCAAGAACATTTCAAATAATATATGAATATACGAATATATATCTGTATTTTAGAGAAATTTTACGCAATGAAAATATTGTAAAAGGATATGATAAAGACCAAACAGGAGAAACTGCATACGCTCTCGGAACGGTACATCCTTGAAGCTATGTAACATCCATTTATTGTCAAATTACACTTTGCTTTTCAAAACTCTAAAAAGTTATATTTGCTAGTCGATTTCATGGCAGGGGTAGACAAAAAATATTATCATTCACGTTATTTGATTTATAAAGTTCCTAATAAAAAATATTAACAATTATTATCAATGCTCTTATTTTTAAATTATTATGTTTAATGTAGGGAGAATTATTTTATCTTCTGCGCAGATCCGGACGATTCTCTGAAGACGTGGCCCTGTTCTACGGGGCTGAACTACTGTTGGCACTCGAATACCTCCATACTCGCAACATAATCTATCGGGACATCAAGCCCGAAAACATCCTTCTCGACAAGGATGGACACATCAAACTCACTGACTTCGGCCTGTCCAAGGTGTGTCAGTCCGAAAATCAGTTGACCTACAGCATGTGCGGCACGCCGGAATACATAGCGCCGGAAGTCATCTCTGGCAAAGGCTATAACAAAACAGCGGACTGGTTTAGCTTCGGCTCAGTCCTCTACGATATGCTCACTGGGAAACCTCCATTCTACAGTAAGAACAAAAACGAAATCCTTAAAAATATCGTCACCAAATCCGTCCCCATTCCCGAATATCTCAGCGAAGAGGCTCGATCTTTGCTCAAGGGTCTGTTTTAAACAAATGTAATTTACATGAAATAATAAATTGACCAAAATATGTTTTGTTTTTATTTGATATATAGCCTAAAAAAAGACTTGGAGCCAAAGGAGATTCTGAAGAGATAAAGAACCACCCCTTTTTCAAGAAGATTGACTTTAAAAAATTACTGAAGAAACAAGTTAAAGTTCCGTTTTGCTTCAAGTAGTGTGGAATCAACGAGAAAGGTTTTGATCCAATGTTGGCAAAGCAGATGCCCCTGGAAAGTCTACGGTAGGACAAGATGTTTATCGCAGATAATAATTATGATGGATTTACGTATCAGAAGTCACACTTGAGTCCGGAAACCGTGTAGCAAAACTTGGATTCGGGGAAGAAATTTATACTGGAGTTTGGAGATGAGATAGATGTCAATTAACCTTGAATGATATCAAACAAATTACTAACTAAAGCTTATTCAAAGCGAGATGTTTATATAAAAAATATATTAAGTCAATAATTAGAATTAAAAAAAAAAATGTATAAACAGTTTAAAAATAATTATTGCCGAATGTATAAAGGATATATAACTTCATTTACTTATTTCTTCAAAATTTATACAATCTATGTATATATATCCTTTCCGAAAGTTATCGATTGATAAAATAATAATATAAGCGGAGATAAATTAAAAATTATTAAATAAATATAAACTAATAACTAATAATAATAATGTTGCAAACTCATCTTATATCGTCGCCACATGTCTTACTTCCGAAACAGACATCAGGTGGTCGTAGGATCTACCGCCAGGGAAATCACAATCGCAGGAAGTTCGAACAGGACGAGGAAATCTATGTATTGTCACGCATTCTCCACCCCGAAGACTACGGCGGCAGGACCATCCCTAATTATACACCAGAATCAGCCAAAAGCAAACACATGCCTGCCCGCTTAAACGAGAGGAACTCTAGTAGGAGGTCAGGAAGAAATAGTATCCTCTCGCAGGAAGGGAGGTCAAAGGCGTTGGTTAATAACAATAATAACATTTAGAGTCATCGGAAAAACCGGAGCACTGAACACTCGGGCAAAACTGATTATTCTGGAGAACGAATGAGATTATGCCAGCTCGATAACATCAGTCACCTGAACTACAAAGTTGACCCTTACATCGTGAATAATGTGTCTCCTCTGAAGAAGTATAGCAAATAATGTTCTTTTCGGAATTGGTATGACTTTTTGAAAAATAGTCGATATACGATGTATTGATGAATGTGTATTTTATTTGTTTTTATAAATATATATATCTTTTGATGCTTAAGATGATATAGGATAGTTACAAAACTCATAATATTTTTCATGAAAAAACCAAATCAAAGTTTTATAATACTTACCCTTTAAAAAAAACAAACATACGATAACAACTAAATGTATAGGTATATTTAACAGAATTTCTTTGTATATTTTCTATCCAATATTATTATTCACTATTAAATTTTTTAAAAAAAATATAAAATAAACAGATATTTATAGATATCTGATAAATAATGAAGTCAAATCAACTCCAATGCTTGTATAATAAATTGCAAGTCCTCCAATAAATACGCAACCGAAACTCGCAGCTCTCCCAACACTGCCAAACCGAGCGCCAAAAAAATCAGGAAATCGCAGAGCTCGAAGTTGAAATGGCGAGGGAGAGCGCTAAAAGCAACGATATTGGCGAACTGGTCAGAGAAGCAACCCTCACTCTCAACCATTTCTAAAGCAAACTCTCATAACTCGATTCAGCAATTTAAAAATAGTAGGCCTATATTGCTCGCGTCAAATAATCTGTAGCCGAGGCATCTGTTCGAGTCATGACTTTGCGAACAGGAACTCCAAGCAATACACTACTCAAGTAAAATAACAAACGGATGCTTAATGCCCTTCTCCCACAGGTTGACCTGACTCAAATTAAAGAACAATGCAAAGAGGCCATTCTGAAAACGGAGTACCTAAAAAAGTGTATCCTTCGCAATAAAAATTAAATTGCCCGATTAACTGATGTTTAAAACAAAATAGGAGAAGAGATCAACTCCATAAGCAAAGTAAATCAGAATAAGAGGCAAAAAAACAGTCTGCTCTCCAGTCATAGTGTTTCAGTAGGGCTCAGAAGTCTCGATATACATATTTTATGAGATGTGCATATTTAATCTATTTTTCCGTTAATATTCGTTATTTTTATGAGGCGAACCAAATTTACGGGGGACTACTTTTTTAGTATGTTGGCGGTTGACTTTTGTAAATTCTGCTTTTGTAAAATATTATCATTATCATATGTGGCTTTTAAAACTAATTACTACTATGAGCTCGATGAGTTTCCAAAAATTAAAGCAATAAATGAAAAAAAAAAATATATTTTATTTAACGAACCAAACACACCTAATGATCAATCGTCACAAAATTATTATAATTCCAGGATGAATTGCTGGATATTGTTGGGTATCCGATTCAAGACCTCATTTTCTCTTGCGGGGATAGCTGGCAGTACTTATTCATGGTACTGACTCTCGATACTATTTAGGTGATGAACTTCCTATTACAGAATGTCTTCGATCAGGAGGTTGAATATATCATCGAAATGTAGCATATAACTGCTGATCAGTGAACTTGACATTTTCTGAATCAACGCCAAGTTGTTACACTGTTTCCCCTTGCCTCGCTTTTTGTCCAGCTTATTCTGCTCAATCGCCATCTCCAGTCGAAGGGTGTCGATTTCCGAGTTAATTAAATCCAGATCCCTCCTCCGACGCTCTATAATTTGCTTATCCTTTTCCGAACAGTTTTTTGTGTTCACAGACATGATGGCGACTTGAGGTTTCTCCTCCTCTTCCTTAACCTCGTCATATTATTGTATCCAACCTGTGTACATTTATTATCTAAGCCGCGTCTGCTTCTGCTTCTCCCGCTCGTCCAGTTCTTCCCGCGTGGGACCCACGTCGAATATTGTCTGGAATTGGTCGGGCTCCAGATATCGCTGATCAAGTTTATTCTGTAAGTCGACTGCCTGTTTTTTCCGTTCGTACTATCTGACGAGAAAGCTAACATGCACATTTCTCTTCATGTCTAATTATCCGAGCCTCTATTTGGTGTTGATTCCTTGAGAAAGCGACTACAAGAAGTAGTTTTTTTCTCGGAAGTATTGAATCGGGTGCTGGGAAGTTGGTTATTCACAAAGTATGGTTTGAAATGACATATTTTTAATTACTAAAATAAATATTTCACTTAAGAAAAAATAAATAACTAATTTCTTGCTTATTGGTAATTTATATCACGGTTTAATTAAAAATTATCTGTATTGACTGATAATAATTGCCCAAAAAATATTAGTCCATTTATTTGCTATGAACGCTACAAGTTTTTCTTGACACGGGGCATTTGTGAAACCATATGTAAGCAATATTTTGATTTCTAATTTGGGTAGGGTCATTTAGGCATATTAAGTATTGCCCGTAATTATTTGATTTATTTGGAAATTCCAGCCAGTTTAGATCGAATCTCTCTTTTCCCGCTTTTTGAAGACACCATCTGTAAAGAAAGTATTTAAATAAATTTAAATATAGAGATATATTTAAAAAATAACAAAAACATATCAATTTTTTATAAATAGTTATTATATTTTATGGTTACTTATTGTTTTAACATGAATTAGTCAAACTCTTCATTTAAAAGGGCAAGATTCCTTTCTGCTTCGGCAAGGCTGATCGTCGACAATGATCTTGGAAGATTCATATCTCCTGGTCGATTGCTGTTTCCGGAAATAAGTGAAGATTATGTATTTTTTAAGCTGTCCATACAATATTCTTTATTGCTTCCAGAGTCGATGGTTGCTGTCCCTTTTCGAAACTTGCCAACCTTTCGCCCTTATACACTGAATCGAGAGAGAGTAGTATTTTGTTGTGGGTGAGGAGTCGGTAAAATGTGCTATTATGACTCTAAAGGGAAGATTGGTTTAATTGTTTTTGCTTCAATTCCCTCGACTACTTTTTTCCTTCCCCTCCTCTTATCAGGTGAGATATTTTATAAAAAATGTGACTTATGTGAAAAACTGCCTGTGTCACTCGTACTCCTTTTTCGGGTCTATCCAACTTGTTTTTTCTCCATATGAGTCCCTTTGCTCTCAAGTTGTTGGATTTGCAGTAGCATCTTCTCGTTAAGATGATTATAGTTCTCGAAATACTCATTGCTAACCTCTCTAATTATTTATTTGCATGCTTTGTTTCGGCACTGCTTCGGTGAAGTCCTTCTTTTGAAATGGCCTTCCACGGCCTATCTCTTTACATCCATAATCCGATCCAATCTCTTATGAAGTTGGGAGGCCTCTTCAATCATTTGCTTTAGAAGGGATGGATTGCAAAAATAATGCATTGCTTGAAATTCTCTCTGGATATTTGATTATTTGAACCTTTGAGTCGACTATACGGCCAGTTTGGTCAAATCGATGACAATATTTTGATAAACAACTAACTTTAGAATAAAGTGAGTAAGTATTATATGCTTGCTTCTTGTGATTATTGTGGTAAAGAATATTACTATTAATTGATTATGATTCTGTTTTTTGTTTATGCTTGTACCTCAAGTAGGAAGGAGGGACAAAAAGTGTGTCTATTTATATAATGTAGACAGGCTATAGAGTTATTTTTTTGTATCTGTTGTAGATGGTATGAACATGTAAAAATGATTGCTTCCTTTTTTTATCGATATGGCAATAAAAAAGATATTGATATATATTTAAATACGAATAAAACAACTTGTCTGTTTGATCAATAGACTTTGAGCTTAGTTCTTCTCCAGTTTCTCCTCTTGGCGTTGTACCTAATCTTATTGTCAGTCTTGTATCTGAACCAGTTGGGCAGAGGCCTGTTTTGTCGCTGTGCCTTGGCGAGTCGCTTCTTGATGACAAGTGTTTTGTGTGCGCCCTATATTCAAGATTGTTTGATTATGAAATTGTAAAAAAATGAAGGAGGGGTGTGTTTTGTTACCATCAGGGAAAAGTTTGTTGGTGATAAATTATTATTATTATTATTATTATTAATTAATTATTACTATTATTACTATTATTTAATTATTTTTTTGTTAGATGTATAAGTATAATACAACTTGTTTCCATAATCTTTTATATTTTTCAATTAAATTAAAATATAAAATATTCTAGATCAGGATCAATATTTTTAAGAAACTATATACATGCATGAGATAAGATTCTTAATAAATTTGTGTATGTATATTATATTCTACGAATTTAAAAATAATTATATACATATAAATAATAATAACAATCCAACAGAATAATAAAACAATTATATAAAAACAAGTATAGAATAAAATGTCGAAAGTTACGAAATTCAAAGTAGTCTTCGCAGGGGATCAAAATGTCGGGAAAACATCTATCATCTCTCGCTTTATGTTTGACAGCTATAATGACACACCAAATGTATTAATAGAATAGTGAGTTTTTAAAAAAAATATAATTATTAAATAATTAAAAAATTAACTTAGCCAACTGTAGGAATAGATTTCTTGACCAAAACATTGCAAGTCTAAAACTAAACTATTCGATTGCAACTCTGGGACACTGCTGGGCAGGAGAGGTATCGATCTCTCATCCCCTCCTACATCAAAGATTCTGATGCTTGCATTGTCATCTACGATGTTACTGCCAAGTAAAATAACCTAATAGATCTTTATCTATTAACAATACACACTCAGACCATCATACGATAATCTGCCTAAATGGATTGATTTCATAAAAGAAACAAGAGGGGACGAAGCAGCAATCTTCGTAGTGGCCAATAAAATAGATGCTCCAGAGAGAGAAGTGACATTCAGCCAAGGAGAGTCATTTGCTACGAACCATGGAGTATACTTTTACGAAGTCTCAGCGAAGACCGGTCATAACATCCAGCAACTCTTCAGGAATATCGCTGTTAAGCTCCAAGAAATTAATAATAGTTTACGAGAGAAAGATGAACAGATTAGCAATAGTAATAATGGTAGAAAGGTTGAGACAAAACCATAAGCGAAGAATATAACGATTGGTTTACAAAAGAATAATAATAATGACAATGGTAGCAGTAAAGGGACTAATGCATGTAAGTGTTGAACGCGGAAACAGGGTCTCCTTTGATACTTTTTTTGAAAGCAATGCAAATATATATTTTCATATAACCATCAAGATATATGTTAACTATAAATATATCTATGGTTTTTTTAATTCGAAATTCGTCAATATTCCTTCTCGATATGTTTGATGATTACACACTTCTCTCATTATTAAAAGCCTATTATAAATGAAAATAACTTGAAGTATTAGAGTATTAGAGGGAAAATTACAGATACATAGATATTTATATAACTTTTGGAAAAATACTCTATTATTTGACTAATTTCTTATTTGATTATTTATTCTCTTTCTGAATTATTGATGTTGTACTTTTTGTTATTATTCGAAATTACTTAGAACACAGCACTAGTATGATTTAGCAAGGTGCTTCTTAACACTACGCAATGCTCCTACATTTAATTAGGCTTTAAAGTAGTAATCCTAAGAAAGGATGTCTGATTTTATAAATATCGAGTAGCTATTATTTATTTTTAGTTTCAGTAAATTTATTTCTTCTATTTTTTTTAGATTAACCGTAATTAAATACGAAAATATATTATATTTATATTTTAGATCTTTATATATATTTCATAAACTACTAAAATGCATATTAGATGGAACATTTGAAAGTTAATTCTAATCTGTTATATATTTATCCCTTGACTTTATTAACAGTCTTATCAAATGGTAGGGACAACAAAAATATATACATTCCTGTAATGCCAATGTTGTTAAATATTTATAGAGAGATATATATATATAATGGACTTAATTAAATGTTAATAAAAAAAATCGAACTTTCTGTTGAATAAAATAAAAATAAAATCATAGACCTTTTAAAAAAATATATAAGATATGCGGTCGTCTTCTTTTTACTCACAAAGAAGTTTGATAAAAAAACTTTCGATTTGCCTTTAGAAGAGTTAATACAAAAAATATTATTAAATATAAATAACACATAAAAAGTAAAATAACATGTAATTCTCTCGAGATTACTTCAAAATTCATGAGGATTTCTCTAAAGACTCCTTTATATCAGCGAGAAATAGTAGCCTCCTCGCTCTAAGTGGTTGTCGAAGTGTTAGCCCCATTAACGGCATCAGTCCATTCAGTTTGATTTAGTAAAATTTTATGAAAAAATAGAAATCGAAGATATCTGTGGACAAAGGCAGTCAGCCCGAGAGTGAAGAACACAATTTGCTTCCAGTTCTATCAGAACTAAATTCTGAAAGCGAAGACAATGTCCTATGGGAGAAAAAACTATGCCAGCTTCCTTCACCTAATTTCGAAAAAACTAAAATTGCAAACGTATATAGAAACAGTCAGAATGGTGTCGAAACAGGAAAACAAACTCGATATTAATCAATCAATAATAATTAGTATAACTTGAATATAATGCCCTTATCGATTGGCCAACCCGTAAGAAATTTCAAAAAATAGGCCGATGGAAAAACGCGCCAATGTAATATTAAGGCTGATCGATAGAGTCTGAGAAGCAGATTTAACTTGGCTGCACAGAATGGATACAAGCGTATCCAGGACACACCGATTCCGGAAAATGAAAAGACCAATTCAGACAGTTCACATTCACATTTTATCGATATAATTAACACTCTAAACACTATGGAAGATAGTGTGAAAATGTTAAGAAGTACCAGTTCAATTCACCTCAAAATCAGCAATTTGATTGAACCAAAAAAATAAACTGAATTGAGTTATCCCGTAAAACCTTAGAATATGGAGGATAAAACACGAACCCCAGAAGCATTATAACAAAATATCTAAAACATGTTTTCCATAAAAACTGACTTGAAATCGAATGTTAGTCAGTATATTTTAAAACAAGACATAGCCGAGAACAAGAAGCTCTCTGCTTACTTTCCCACATAGAACCATACAGGTCGATTTGATCCTCGAGATAAACGGTAGACAGCGACCATCAATTATCCGAATCAACACAAAACCAATTTTCTAGAGAAGGCCGTGGAGACATTGAGTAAATTCAATATTACCAATAAGGAAAACGCTGAAACAAGAGTGACTAGCGATTATTACGGAAGTCCTTACGAGATTTTCTTGGAGAAAGAGTTAACAAAAGTGAAAAATGACAAATCAGCTACAGACAACCCAGCAAGATTTAGTTTTAAATCACCCTTCGGAAATGATAGTTCCAATATAACCCCGATTGCTCAAAGTCATTCCAACATGGAGTGGAACGGAGAGAAAAGATTTACATTTGAACAAAAAAACAGTGATAATTTAGAGAGGAACCTATATTACAATATTAGCACCGTCAATAATTGCAATCCTAGTCGTTCTACCTACGATAGTCACAAGAAAAGATAAAGCGACTCCCAACACGACATCTATGACCCACGGCCTTCAATCATAGAGGGAGTCGCAATGCTGGCCAAATTCGGCAAGAATGAAAGAGAGTCCTCACCAAAAAACAGAGGGCAAACTCTCGATAAGAATCAATGGGATGATGGCCGTTTTCAGAAAGATCACTTTTAAGTGAACGCTCCAAGATTATCATAGTATCGAAACCAGTTTTCATCACCTACTCCCTTGACTATAAACGGAAAGGGAAGCTATCCCACATTTCCAATAACATTCTTTCCTTCTAACACGGTTAATATTCCCAGACCCAGTTCGAACGTGCTCACAAGGGGTCAAGCCCTTGAAGCCCCTCGAAGCAGTCAGCTTATTGTCTCTCCCAGTACATTCCGACGAAGTTTATCTTGTATTGCAACGACCACAGTCCCAGTTATCAGCACTCATATTGACATGAAGGGCGATAATCATAACTTGAAGTTACTAACTCCTCCCAAGGCCTATCTAAATTTTCCACCGCCAATACTCCATCAATAGCGTTTCCCAAATAAAGTAGTAGTTGATTCCGAAGATCGTGGGCGAGTTTTATCACTGGCCACTGATCGACCATACTCTATGCATCGAACCGAATCTAAGCTATTTCCTCAAGAAGGTAGCCAAAATTGTAGAAGTCTGAGGCCTCCTCAGATTGCAAGCAGAGGTTATGCCATGAGCTCCTATAAGTCTTCGGGTCCAGCAAGGCTATGTTCAAATGAGACTAGTGGGACAAAGCAATATGTTAAAGATTCAGTGCATCAATAATATGGGTGTGGTCTGCCGTATTCGTATATCTAAAACAACTGTTTGAAGTAAAATCAAATAGTTTCGAACAACCAAAGATCCCAGTTTTTAGAGAGGCCGAAAAGCAAATTGAAAGGTTTCCGTCAAGTTTATTCGAAGTGCAAATGATCAATTTTTAGTCTGTCTTGTATATTGTTTTTATATTCTGCTTTGAGGAACTTATTTTTTGAAATAAAATATATATTTATATTTACATCTCGTAATCTAAATAAATAAATAAACAAAATCTGTCTGCGCCGTACTGGAAAAAAAAGAAAAAAAAGAAAAAAGACAATTCAACATATTTTTGTCCTGAAAAAATATATCAAACCTAGACTGTTTTTTGCTTTTTATAATAGGCATCTAAACACCAATTTGAAGTTTAAGGATATTTATCAACTCTGCCGGTGTATAAAAATAACATGAATTGCATTTTTTATAAAATATGTGTTTTTAGAATTTTCCAATTTTCATAGAAGTATAAAAGCTACTTCCATTAATTTGACTTGCCAAAATAAATTAACAATAAATAAAAATTATATTTTTTTGTCGTTGCTAATCTTAAATTTTCAAAAAAATAAAAAATAACAAAAACAAATATTTCAAAAAAATATATATACTTTGATCAGCTAAAAAATTTATAAAAACAAAGACAAAATAAACTATATTCATATATAAATATTTCGTAATCTCCTCCATATGTAGCAAGCTAGCCAAAAATAAAACATGCAGACCCCATCGAAACCAACCCACCAGCCTCAAAATCTACAGCTTCCTCTCCAGATGATGTATATAAAAACTCCTCCCACGCTCCGCCAAGGAGACTGGATTTGTTACTACTGCAGCAATCTTAACTTCTCCTTTCGGGACATCTGCAACCGGTGCAAGTACAGCACGAAACACTCAGCCAGTCCCGCACCCACCAGCTACTACTACCCGGATTATCAGCCTTCCTCGTGCCAACACAACTACACAGTCCAGGAACCCAGGAATCTACTCAGCGATATTCAAAACATCGAACTTTCCCAAAAACCAAAACGGCCAGTAGACACCAACGTAAAAGGAGCGGGAAGGGTCTAGCTCAAGTAACTTTGTCTCAACTCCTCAACCAAACATAACCAAAAGAAGTAAGAATCATTTGATGTAAACGATTAAAATGCTGAAGAAAGGTTCAAAACGAGTGGAAAGGCTTTTACAAGTGCTTTATTGCTGACTCCTCCTAAGTAGATGTCTCGCAGAAAACACACCAACAGCTGGCAAGCCATCGATTATGAGGAAGAAGAGCAATCAGATTTCATGAAAGAACACTCTTTTGCAGGATCGCCTCTAGAAACTAGTCCCATTGTTGAGGGATCTCCGTACCGAAGTCCAGGGATGCGACTCCCCAATGTCTCTCCTTTGCTCAAAAAGATCAATAATAGTATTTATGGTGGTACCCGTTCCACAGATCACTCCGAAGGGCATCTGCTGGATTTTTCGGGAAGCAAAGTTCGAAACCAGTATCAGCACGGGATTCTGCCAAAGAATTTCGCCTAGGAATACGAAGATGAAAACTGTTTCGAAGCATAGATAGATAGGCTTATTGAAAGCATAGAGTTAAATTGAAAAGCAGAATAAAAAATAGATAGATAGATAAATAAATATATATGTATATATTTGCAATAAGGCTTTACTTTTTGGTTATTTTTCATTTATTTATTCCTTTTCAATGATACTTTTTTTATTTTGATATGAATTATCGTTATATTAACTAAATTAGATAACTAGATTTAACACAACGTTTTTTCATATGATTTTTTTTTAACTCAAGTAATTAGTTTTTACTTTGACCAACCATACAAAAATGTGATGAGAATAAAGAATGTAAATAAGGATTTTGCATTAGTGAAACTAATAAAAATCATTAATCATAAAAATAACCCCTTCAATATTTATAATAGGTTCACTTATCCTTTCTGCAAATCATATTGAACTGTTATATTATTACATAGACTATGTTTTTTTTTAACTATTATTTTGTTTAATAGAATTATAGTTCTTTAAAAAACACACACATCAATGACATTTTTTCATTTAACCTATAAAATATAAAATAAATATTATGTAATGTCATTTCTAATATTTTTACATAATTATTATATGTATACATGCATAACTTCAGGGAGGACGTCTCACAACCCGTAACAACTCTTTCTTCCCGGTCGCACATACTTGTGTATACAAATCAATGGCCTACAAATGCGATTTCTTGTCATTGATCTTGCTCTAGTCCAACCATCGACCCGCCTCGACATGAAGGAATGTCTCAAATAGGTTTTCCATAAGAGGATCTTCCACGATCAGAAGAACCAGATTGTTATTATACCTTGTCTCTTTTAGCAATGTTTGGAGTTTATTCTTGGCTACCAGCACGTCCGGTGACACATTGAAAATGTGTGTCTGCAGCTTCAGCCACGTCGAAAACGACTTTACGATATTTTTTACTACATTCTTTTTGTCGGCGATGGCCTTCTTTTTTTGGTGGCTTTGCACTGGAGTTTCATTGCTTTAGAAACTATCGAAATGTTTTTCCATAGCAATGAATTCTAGATTTTTGGCCAGTATAGGTTTTTCAGACTTGTATACCGGGTAGGAGGCATCTTCGGCGGGACTATGGAGATGGTGGATAAATTCTGTGTGGACGTGGGTGTTGTTGTTGATGGTGGTGATGTTGCCCCCATTAATGTTTGTCATTGTCGTGTTCACTGTGCAAGGAGGACTGGGAGGGATAGAGATATTTAAGAAGTTGTCGATACTCTGCTCATCGGGGGCATTGGAATCTTTCCGGTTTTTAAACTAATGCTCGAAATGATGGAAACTATGACTATTACTGGAGAACGAGTTACCCTGAACTGCATTTTGAATCCCGACCGCATTGCCAACGGAAGTGAAGTCGTAACTGTCTTCTAAAACCACGATTTTCTATCCGATCTGGATCTCCGTGATTTTCTTGAAGTTGTTGCCTTATCTTTTGCAAAGAACATTGCTGATGATGATGGTTTGGCCACTTGCCGAATGAGGCCTTTCGTTAGGCTTGGTGAAGTAGTTGTTGTCATAGGTCAACTTATAGTTGCTTGAAATAAACTCTTTGGGGTGGTTGGGCTTCTGGTTGAATATGATCTAGAGAGGCTTAGCATCTGGACTGTTTTTTTCAGAGTTCGAGTCGAATATTTAGTGGTTTGGCTGCATATCAGTATACAAAATATTTTATAGATGCTGAATATTTAAAAATTGGGGCGGGGCTCAATGGTTAGAGGTTAAAGGTCTGGAGAAATTAAAAATAGAGTGCCTGCTGGAGCTATAGAGGTAAGTGTTTATGAATATTTGAGATTAGAGTTTAGAGTTAGTTTAATTATCAATTTATAATTTATGAAAAAATATAAATAAAAAAATATCAGAAATATTCATAATAAACAACAGGAATTTCTTGATATTTTTAGGAGATATTTCCAAAAATAAAATATTATCAAGAGAATTTATTAGACGTACTATATATTTTTCAAAAAAAGACATATAATAATAATACATATGCTATTCGGATACAGATTTCAATTCACAAAATATCCGGCGAGGGGGAAATCAAAGAAATTATGCGTTTTCTGAATAATAGCCAATTTATTGTGATTAGAACTTATTCATAAAAATAAAAGGGATGAAGGCTTTGAACATGCCACTTTTCAAACTTTTTATTTTTATATATTGTGAGGTTGTATATCTATTTATAATTGTATATTAATTGTTATTTGCTGCAATTACTGCTGTATTTTTAAATAAAGCAGCCTTGTCAAAAAATATAAAAAATACAATATTATTTGTGAATAACATTAATTATTAATATGTATTTTTAAAGAATATACTAATATTTCTAGATTAAGATAATGTTTTTTATTAAATAATTTATAAACATATATATATTTTTATATATATTTTTCTATAAATTAGTATGCTACAGAATCAATTATAGAAAAATCATTCAGATTCAAATATTAACATTTCAATAATGTTCTTACTATGTGTATTTCTTTTTTGAATTCAATTGTGTATTTTATATTTAGTAAAGTCTATGCATAATATTATATAGGACGGTTAAAAATGAGCAGAATCTAAAAAGAAAAACCAAAATTACAGTAGATCAAAATTTTACTCTATCGATACTAAACTCTTTGTTGCTTCGTTTTGAATACATATTTTTTAGAACTTCCGTTGTTGCCTGAAAATATAAAAAGATATTTAAATAATAGGAAATTATATGTTAGCACATACCTCGTAAATTTGCCTGACGTTTTCTGCACACTCTTTTTCATGCTCGTGGAGCAGACTCTTCGTGACCCTGTTCAAACCCCAGAGTGCCCGATAATTTTTCTCATCTCTCGCCACTACATAGCTAAAGTAGTCTTTGGCGGTGTTTATGTTTTGGAGTCCGCCAATAGTCACATATAGCTCTGCGAGTCTGACGAAGTAATGATCGTTTTGCGGCTTCAGTAAGATCAACTCCTCGTAGCAAAACGCAGCCTTGGGGTAGTTGAGCTTCTCGGTGTAGAACTGTCCGAGCTCTTGCCAGCTTTCCACGTCGCTGGGGTTCTCTTCGAGGAAGGTGTTGAGTCGATCCACGTATTATTAAGTTTTAAACTCACTTTTCAACAAAGTTAATTATCTCTTGCGAGTGTCTGCGTCAGTCAGGTCTGCACGCAGCATTGTTTAGTAAATCGTGCGCAAGTGCGGGTAGGATTCGGTTTTCTCGGCAGGGGTCAAATATTTGATGAGGGCTTCGAGACGCTGGATGAAGCGGGTCGATCCCACCACTTTCTTGAATCTCTCCAATGCGTTCTGGGAGGTGCGTTGAGGTGGAGTTTTCAGATCCAGGGCGGCCTGGCTATAAACATCAAGGTACAAGGGTTCTAATATGAGATTATAGTTGGTAAAAGAGTTTGGAATGTTGTGGGTACATTGACTTCCAGGCGAATATTTGGTCAGAAGTTGATGACTGTATTCAAGAGAGGCATCTGGAGCTCTATTTGCCTTGCGAAGAGTTGTGATAATGTCGATGATGTCCTGTTTTGTCTTGTTCTATTTAATCAATAGTTATCGAAGTC
The DNA here is from genome assembly GCA_022606495.2 of Halesus radiatus. Classification (NCBI taxonomy): domain Eukaryota; kingdom Metazoa; phylum Arthropoda; class Insecta; order Trichoptera; family Limnephilidae; genus Halesus; species Halesus radiatus. Next base: position 28,618 of record JAHDVE020001853.1, on the reverse strand, counting down.
TTTGCTGTTCCTGCATCCTGGTTCAAAAAAATAAATGTATTCGATATAATATTTTTATAATTATATATACGTATATCTATGTCCCTCTAAGATATTAATATAAAATGGCATTCGAATTAAATATAAAAAAAATTAATTTTAAAACAATCAATTTATTATTTGACTAAGATGTATTTTATATCTATCTACTTTTTTTTTATGGATCATTGAGTTCAAAACCCTTTTTCTCAGCTCCAGTTGTTTTACATGCTTAACAAGAATTCTTATTTTTTGATTGAAAATAAATATCCAAAAAATACATATGAGTAGTCCATAATATATATGACATTATATTTGTCATAAAATTTTCATCATATTACCAAAAACAATTTTATATATATGTTTGTTTTTATTAATATGATTGTAAATACCTATATTTTTAATATTTAGTACCTTTTTAAAAATATAGGGCTCCAATGTAGACAATAACAATACATCGACTTTTTGACAGATTTATGACCATCATCTCCCCACTCATCCACAATGATCAACTTGAGGGATACTGGTCCGAATTTCGTTTAGCCTTACAAGCCAAACCTCTTGATTATGGGGCAATATACAGCCAGTTGTCGAATATCCAGCAAGAGATGGGTCGGGCCACGCACTCGCCTAAGTAAGATTCTTATCCTACCAACAATTCGAACCTTTCCAAGATGTAAAATGGCGCCAACACACTAGGCAGCATGAACACTCGTATGATGCAAAGCCCCAAGAAAGGACACGTCGTTGTCCCCACTTGCGCCTTTGAGTCCGCTACTTCTGGAATGGTGGGTTCCACAATTTCAAAGATCAAGTCCAGTTCAGTGAGAAAACAATATTATAACGAAGCAAAACAATAAACCACCCCCAAACCCGCCTATCAATACGATTAATTATCTACGAATCTTCAGAAAAAACACTTACATACTAGAGCAGAGTCTCTCAGGACAATGGGTAATTACTATCCCTCCTCCTCTTTGTCGCAGCTAGCCTACCAAGTTCCCTCCTCCCTCCAGCAGCCCGAGTCGAACGAACGACCCGATCTCGGATACGATATAATGTAGGAAAATAATTACACTCATAGTAATAATATCAACTCCATCAGATTTCATAAGCTCATCGACTTGATTTCTGAAGACGCTCGCAACAAATTGAGAGCAGAGACACTCAAATCTCTGCAAGGCTTGCATGTGGTCCAATCGTCACTACAGAGTTTGCTCTAGGTGCTCGCTGTAGGATTTTTTTCGATTCTAATCCGTGATGCTTATCGAGAGACCTCGCCTCACCCCGAAGATCGTCCTCCCCTCACTATCTGGAGCGTCTATAATAAAATCACTAAATTTTCGTCTCAAAATCAAAAGAAAGGAGGAGCTGTTCCACTGGATGGCCTGGCTTCTCACAACAGTGTCGCCAAACTTCTTTCGAAGATTTTGAGCAAGAAATATGCAACTAAGAATAAGAAGCGGCAGAAGTATTGGCTGCAGGCAGCTTGCACTGACGATATCTTTCTAGAGCGAACAGTGCATATTTTTCGAAAGTTTGTCCCTGCCGAAAATCAGGCAGATACCTAATGCACCAGCAGCACCAAGAGATACAACAGCAACACAACCCATACTAAGAAAACCGATGACCTCTTACGTGCAGTGTCCAAGCTGATAAATATTAGAATATACACAATCAGTAACGACGAGCTCCTGATAGATCCTATGGGCGACACAAGCCTTTGGAGAGCAGGTGTGAGTACACTGTGTCTTTACAAGAAGGAGTCATCCTATTATTTAATGCTTGAAGAGTAGGATACGTTATCGAAAAAGGAAGAACTGACTGAGATTCAGACTAAATACACAGATAGCGTTCCATACTCAGTTCGGGAGACCCAGAACAACCACATGGGGAAGTGTCCTTCGGCAAACACCTACAGTCTAAAAAGGATGCTCGAACATACAAATAGCAGTTCCAATTTGCACCAATACTCTAGTAACATTAAAATCAACCAGCTAAGCAGAATAAGTACTAACAATAATCACAAAAATACTAATAATAATAATAAGCTATTATCTAACTCGCGAAATGCAAACAAAGACAAAATAAATCCAGGTTACGACGAGTTGTTCAATAAAAGTGAGTAGCTTTTTGAATTGTTAACCAAGAATAATCCGAAAATAGATGTTTTTATCCAATCGAAGACGCCTTCACTGGAAGGAAACAGTTTTAATAACAACTATTCTGAATTTGAACCACACTCGATCCTAAAAAGCCTGATGAATGTATATCCTATTTCTAAATAGACCAACCCTCGTCGATGACAAATATTGCCTACTAGTTTTTTTCAAATAATAATATTATTGTCACCATTAATCTTTTTTTATGTATTGATTTAATTTTTTTGAAACTTTGATTTAAAAATAAATATTATTAAAAAAGATGCTTGTAAATATTTTTTTAAAGTTTTTTTGATAAGAAAAATATTTTTGTCAGCTGCCGATTCTCCCTTCAGACGTTCTTTTCCTCAATTTATTTTCTGAACTACAATAAATGATCTTTCAGTTTTGTCTTTGCGCTCCAGCCAAGTTCGGCTTCTGTCTGAGTCAAGTCGATCACTGCAGTCTTTCTATCTCCTGGTCGTTCCTATAAAACATCGAAGTCCTAAGGTTGAGTCTTTCCAAACAAGGCAGCAACTTCGTAAAGAGAATAAATCTCCTTTGCTCCCAGAGGATATCCATCACCCTTTCCTTTTTGTCCAGCGAGAATGATACCACGTACAATGTCCTCCACGAATGTGAAACTACGCAGTTGAGTGCCTGGAGCCACCAGAGTCAACTTCTGCCCATTTCTGACTTTCTCCTTCCAAAGAGCGATCAAAGTAGCATACTCTCCCTCACGCACTTACCTTCCTCCGTATACGTTATAAAAGTAGACGATCACATAGTCCAGACCAAACCATTCTCCATATCTTTTGATGAGGTCAATGTTGGTGGCCTTCGTCCAAGCGTAAGGCGACTGATTGCGGCCTTCCCCGTTGTCTGCCATCTTGGTGCTAGAGCCTGCGTAGAGGAGTCTGACTTTATGTTTTCGGCAATACTCAACAACTTTGAAGGTGCCCATACAGTTGTGCTCCCACACGAAATCTGGGTTGACGAAGCTTGCAGAAGTGCGAGAGTATTATCCGAGATGGTAAATGAGGGATGGTGTAAATTGAAGGAGAGTATCAATATCTTTGGTGTGGCCCTTGATATAGTGGGCGTGCTCTATGTGGTTGTTGGTTGAACCTGATGAGTAATCGTCGATGACGTAGACTTCTAAGGTTGGATCTTTGACAAGCACTTAGACGAGGTGGGAGCCGACGAAACCAGCACCGCCCGTGACAACTACTTTATTGATCTTTAGTTGATCCATTGTTTAGTTTGTTACTTTATTTATTTTTATGAGTTGTTTATTTTTTTTTTAATTTGTTGGGAATAATAGAATAACAAAAAAATGAAACAATGAGATTTTTTTAATTATTAAATACTTATTAATAAATATATTTTTTAAGATATAGTATAATTCATTCATTAAAATCCTTAGTTGTGTTATGAATATATCCAGACATCAATATAAAAAAATAATTGAAAGCAAAACCTTTTACCAAAGTTATAAAAACTTAAAAAAGTGTATTATTTTATGAACAATCCAATCCGAAGGCTAACATAAATATACTTGAGATGGCTTTAATGTCAAAAAACTGTGAAAATAACATATCATTCGCAAAGAAAATACTCTTTAAAACTAATTGAATAGTGCCAAATCTAAGAATTAAAGCTAATACTTATTTATAAAAATTATAACTATATATGAATAACTATGGAATCTTAATGAAATAGACAAACCCTATAATTAATTATTCCGAGCTGCAATACAATATTCTTATATTCTGTAAATTTAAGAATAATTAGAATTCCAAAACTAAAAAAAAAACTATAAATCATATCAGTCGAAAACATATTTTTCTACTATTCGAAAAATAACCCTAACCCTATATAATGTGGGAATCCTATTTACTCCTTGCCTTCACCATCCTCATGATCTTCGGGATCAGGTACATTCTTATCGACAAATCCGAGGAAAACAAACTTTACTATATCGACCCGTAAAACATGGCAAGAGACATGATCGCCAAAAATAAGAAAGTCTAGAAGAACGAGAGAATGACGGCTTCCAGTCTGTTTGAGATAATCGAAGCTAATCTCTGCTATCTGATGGTTGGGGGAAAATGTCTGAAGAAGGATATGGTAATGCAGAAGAGTAGGAATGTGTGTCTTTGTGTCGAGATGCTGCTGACGAAGTAGTTTTCAGAGGACGAGTATGAGAGCAATAAAACAAAGGTCGCAGAAGTTCTTGGCAAAAATGAAAAACATTTTGGAGAACTAAGATGTGTCGGAAAAGATATGGACTTTATCGAACAAGGAATCAATAAATACATTGACTATTTGACTAATCATCTTTGATAGATAATATGGGATTATTACTCTAACATAAATATGTATATCCAATAAATATAGCATGTTTTTGTTTTTATTATTAACAGAATAATAAAGTTACCTTAGCCAAAAAAAAAATATAGATTTTTATAGTTCTCCGAAAATAAGTTTTTTTCTTATTATTTTCTGATTAGTGTAATTATTAATCATCTGAAAATATCACTTTTCTTCTTTTTAGATAGACTGCAGGCAGAAGGTGTATTGTTATTTTTTCTGAGAATTATAGAGTTCATTTCGCTAGTGAGCAACAAATGGTTATGACCTTGGTGTAAGTCTTTTTTTGATTTGCTGTGCAACTTTTTATTACTTTCATTAATAGCATGGAGATGGTTATTTTTCTTTGTCGAATGGCTATTGTTGTTGGAGTTTCCTGTCGCTGATCGACGTCTTGTATAGTTGGGCGTTTCTGGACCCATAACAACCAGGTCTGCTTTGTTCAAAAGATGGACAGACAAAAGACTACCCAGTTTATTTGCACTGGAGTTTTTGGTGGTACTAGGAGTTCTGAGTCTGAAGGGTCTCTCCTCGTCCTCTTCGGTGATCACTGGATGATGCTGTCTATTTTATACTTTGTGATTTGAACAAGAAGATGGTTGTAAAAAATCATGTTGTTTTTAGTGGGATGATTTGATATTATTCGAGTTCTTTGCCTTTTGAAAACGATTCGCTTCGTCGTTCGATGATGTTGAGAATTTTTGGATATTCAGTGACTAGCTGATCGGTAAATGAGTACTGCTTTAATGCGAAAAAGAGTCTGACTCCTATTCGGAAATTGTCTTGCGTTATTTTTTGTCAGAAAGAATGTTTTTGGGATTTCTCTTTGCTGGCCCTTGCTAGGTCAGAGGCAATCGGTCATCTCCTCTATTCGATAAGGCGTCGATATTCCCAATGTTTCCGTAATTCTGGTGATTTTCTTTGGCAAGTGCTTCGTTCTTTAAAAATCCAATCATTATTTCTATTGGACTAAAAAAAATAATTATGTCATTCTCCTAAAGAATCGATGAAAAAAATACCTTTTTATTCAAGGGTTTCCTGAAGCTTTCGATTTCGGAAGATCTAAATCTCAAGTAAATTTGTCAATTCTTTTTTAATTCTCTGGCTCTCCAATTTCTCAATCGAAAGCATAGATTTGAGCTTTGAAATCTCATCTAATGCCTTCTGAAATTTCCATTTAACTTCTTTATCCTACGGTGGTGGATTCTTTTATTTTGATTGAATGAGTTCATTATAAGCCTTCCTCAACGACATATACTCGGATTTCAGACTGGTCAGCTCGTGGAATAACTTTTCTAGTTCTCCCTACATATCACAAAAGTATAATTTATCATTTTTTAAACGTATGCGAATTCTAATGAAAAAAGAATGATAAGTACTACAGATTATGGATGCTGCTAATTGATTTATTGGCGACTACAAAGATGTGGGTCCTAGATTGTTTATCCGGAGATATTCCTTATATCTTTGTGGTTGTTATATTTCTGATTCGACTAGTTTCTACGGTGAGATTCTATATTTTTTTATTAGATGTATAAATTTAAAAATTGGACAGCGTAAGAGGTGTGAACATGATTTCAAACGTACATGCGCTATTTTTACCAGCTGAAAACATCTTCAATATGCGTATAGATATATATTGATTTTAGTTGTAAGTTTTAAAATATTTTGAAAAAATTAAAGCTGTTAAAAAAAAATAGATTAATAAATATTTATAATTAAAATGATTCATAAAAAAAAAAATGGAGCATTATTTCATTTTAATAATAAAAGACTGGAATAATTATAATACTCTACTATAAAAGAGATAGATAATATTAATAACAATTAGAATAATAATCATTAAAAAAGTTTTTGTTGATACAATATTATAATTATAAGCTTATCTTCAAAAATATTTCCCAACATCAGCTACTTATTGAACAAGCAAACTTACTAAAATCGAGATTCCATTTAGTTCTATAAAATCTTTGTCAAAGCATATGTAGGAGAAAAATAATGATATAACGATATGGACAGCTAATATTTTTATAGTGGTTTTCAATCATTTTCTAATCAATAAGAGTCAGGTAAACTAAGTGTCCCCACACATGCTTATCTGTCCGAGAACAATGAATTTAGAAACCAAAGTAGATTCAACTATGATAGTATTATCTCAACTATAGGCCAAAACTCTGGACAAAATACATGAGCATATGTAGAGACTGAAGAAGTATCTATTTCCATGGCTTGTTCCTATTTTATAAAACAAATATGTCAAAGAGGTCAAGTAGTCCGCAAAATGTATTTACTACTTTATAAGCGACATCAAAAGTGAGTCAATGATATCCTTGATGGATGCTACAAAAAAAGGGGTTTTCTAACAAACACATAATGTCTATCACATGAGCTAGCTACTTGTCGAACTCATCAGCGATATTACCAGCAACAGTATCATTTACATTATAACCGTTATAGTACCCATTAGTTATTTAACACCTAGATTTTTATATTATGATTAGTTAAATTCAAGGCTGATCATTGACCTCGCATTGAATGGTGTATATCTAGATGAATCAGTAGGAAACAAAAAGGATTATCAATATTGCCGCGCGTAGTACTTATCAAAATATATATCCTCAACCGAGGATCCAGATGATAAGTCTAACAAAGGAATTTTCTGGTCATTGGGAATCATCGTGTACGAAATGCTGTACTGGATACTTCCCTTTGGAATGGAGGAAGCAGAAGGCATCCAAAAAACGATAGATATACAGACTTCATATAATATAAAGAAAGAAAGAATAAAGATAAGCTCCAAGATTGAGGAAATAGACACAGACATAAAAAAACGCGAAAGCAAACTATTAGAAAGATCTGACTAGAAACTCCAATAATAACGAGATGAATTGATTTTAAAACTCAAGTTAAATTGTGTTATAGATTATTGTTTCTCAAAAAAGGATCTCACGATTTCTGCCCTGTAGATACTGTTTGAAGAAAGCAAACCATAAAACATTCTAAAAATATGGAAATAATATCTTGATGAGGTTCCTGGGGAAAGCCAAATATCACTTACTCCACCCAGTTTATGAGACTTCTGATGACTCTAAACTCCAAGAGAGTAAATGTTTTAATGATGTAATAATAGTATCATGATAACTGATACACAAAATTTGATACATCGTTAAAAATAAAGTACATTTGTTAAAAATTTTTTTTTTTTCCGTTTTTTCAAACAAAATCCGTAGGATAAAATCTATATATAAAGATACTATATTAATTAAAAATATTTAGTATAATGTAGATATAATTTAGTGTAGTATTCGTTTTCTCATTAATAATTCGAACTTACCCCCCATATCTATGAACTGGAAGCCGTTTTAGCTAAACTTATAGCTAGGAAAATGTCTAAAAACCCAGCACACTGAGTTGTACAGTTGGGGGAAAATTTATTTTGCGAAATATTTATAAAAGCAAAGGGCTATAAAAAATAGTAGATAAACTCTAAATTACATATCCTATAGTTTTTTTATGAAAAGTATAAATAGATATACATACAAATTAAGATATGGTAGGAAATTATGGAATTGTTTATAGTAAAAATATGCATCACAAACAATATAAATAACTTTAGAAAAAGAAATTAATACAGATAGAGAAAAGATTTCACTGATCAGGAAGTTTTTTTCCTTCTACCCACTACCCTTTCTTGTTGTTCCCTTTATTATTAGCGAGTTCTCCTTTGCCGTGCTGCTTTCCGTCCAGCCAGTACCCGGAGTACTTCCTTCCATCGGCCCAAGTCATCACACCGTACCCATTCTTCCGGTCTTTGTAGAAGTCTCCTTCGTAGCTTCTGCCGTCCGAATAGTCCATTCTCCCCTTCCCTTCCATCTTATTGTGGTTCCACTCGCCAGTGTAGGTTCTGCTGTTGATCCAACAATATACGCCGAGTCCATTGATCTCGCCATTCATAAAATTACCTTAGTAATAGCTGCCATTAACAAATTTGATAGTGCCCTTCCCATTCTTCATTCCGTTCTTCCACTCTCCTTCGTAGGTGGCACCGTCGTCCCAAGTCTCGATACCGATTCCGTTCTGTTTGTCATCTTGCCAATATCCTTCGTATTTGCTGTGTTTGGCCAGGCTATAATATGTTCCCTGACCTGTAAATTTCCCTGCTTCAAAATACCCTTCGTAATAGTCACCGTTGGGTTTGGTCAGCTTTCCTTTCCCACTGCATAGATTTATTCGAAATTAGCCTTAATATTTATTTCCGTCTGTCCACAGCTGAACTCCTATTCCATGTCTCATACAATTATACCATTATCCTACATAACAATAACAATAATAAAGTTTAATGTACTATTCATAAATCTAAACCAATGTAAAATAATTTTTTACAAATTATTATTATTTATTTTTTACCTTAATAAATTATTCCGTTTGACAGCTCGACTCTCCCTAATTTCATAATCTTATCCCCTTTAGTGGAGTTTATTAAAGCATCGTCCCGATTGTTTCTTCCCTGATTCTTCATCGTGAATGAACTCTGCATTTGCATTTCGTGCTTCTCGAAGGAGTACACGCCTGACCTCGTGACGGAATTCGCTTCTTCTCCTTCTTTGTTATTATCCTCGGGAACTAAATCAATTGATTCTCCTTCGTCGGAGTTTGATTGATCTTCTTAACTGTCTCCGCTTTGGTTGTCTCTCTCGCTATTGAAGGCGGCAGTCTTGGCTGAGAGCTCTCCGGCCTGACTCATACCAATATTTAGATTGATGGAACTAAGTTCTGCTTGCCGAGGGGAGTCGATAAAGGTGACTTTTTTTTTTGAATCCAAACTGATGACTTTATTCGAGAGGAGTTTGTTTGATTGTTCATGATTTATATTATTATTATTTTTATTTTTTGCTTTATTATTATTATTATTGTTTTTACCATTATCATTTTTATAATTATTGTTATTATTGTTTGGCACTTCGTTTTAATCTATCATGTCATCTTCTTATTCAATTTCAATAGAAGATGCAACTTCTTCTCTTTCGGTCAACTTGATCTGGTTCACGGAGATATCATTGGCTGACTGCTTTTCTTGCTGACTGTTGTCTAGATTATTTGAGGATACGGCTTATTTCTTCGATAGCAATTTTGAAGACTTCCGTTTTCGCGAGTTGTTGGGATTATACTATTGGATGATTTCTGATTTGACTTTGGATTGTTCTAAATTTGTACAGTCTATCGTACAGGTGTTTCCCATTCGGCTGTCTTGTATTCTTATTATTATTTAATTTGTATGTTGTATATATGTTTTTTCTTTTCTCTTTTTTTCTTTTTTTTTAGTAATAAATATAAAAAATATAACATAATGAATAAGACTATTTTTTCCTGTAATTTTCATACATTCTATATAAATATATTAATAATAAAGTAAATGCTCGATTTTTTGTTTGACTTGATATGGTAGAATCCAAGACTTCATTCAATATTATTCTAAAAATAACGAGGGGACAAATATCTTGGAAAATAATTTTTCATATAAGGTGCAGATATTATGATTCTAATATTTAATGTTCTAAGTTTAGGGGAGATAAATAGATATAGATATTAAAAAATATAACAAATAGTTGCTTTTCTTTTTTAATATAGGTCTTAATTTGTCTGCGAAAAGCATCTCAACAAAAAATTGCTTGTTTCCAATAATTTTTTAAATTCGTTCAAAAAGAATAAATAATCAATGCTTCATAAAAATAATAGTAAACATTTAATTATAAATTTTATCAGATTTGAAAGATAAAAACTTTTTAAAATCTTATGACAAACAAAAAATAAAGCACTCCGTCACCCATAACGACGATTAATTTCTTACGCACTAAAAAAGTCTCCGAAAAACTTGATCTGCTTATCAATTACCAAGCATAAGCAATCAGAATTTTTGACAACGACAACAAGCAGGCAGACCGTCAACCCTCAGTAAGCCCCCTCCTCGATGCCGAGTTCGAGAAGATAATGACTTTCCCAAAATAGTACCTCGAAACGCAAATCAAATAATAAATCGAATAGAGAAAAAGAAAGCTACATCGACTGGAAGTGTATAAGAACATCAAGCAAAATGTACTCAAGCTGATTGAAAGTCGGGCGGAAAGGAAATAGAGTCAAAAACCTATCCACAAGTAGCAGAGGTCCAGGGAAGAAAAGAGCGATTGACCGTGTCCAATAAAAAGCACTTTTAGTGCTCGTTCTATTGTTTTTACTAAACAAATCACAACAATTTCCTATTTGATAACATTTACATAAAACTATATATAGATATATATCGTAAACAATTGTGATGGTCACTCCAAATTTAACACACTTTCACTTCATTTTCGAAAATATATAAGTATTAATCTCTTATTTTAAAAGTCCATAAAATGATGGGCAATACTTTAAGCGATCATCTTTTTTTAATATAGATTAACATCTGTATATATAAGACTATTATTAATATATGCATATATTATACAAGTTTATTGTTTAATATTAAAATTCAAAATACATCTACAAAAAACAACCAAAGAAAAATGGGAATTCATAAACTAATGGACCTGCTCAAACAAAATGCCCACGACTGTTTGAGGAAAAGAGATATTTCCTACTACTCAGGTACGTCAGTCGCCTTGGATGCCTCGATGGCGATGTACCAGTTCCTCATCTCCACACAAGGCTATGCCGATAATCAATATGTGCAGCTCACGGACTCCGAGGGCAACAAAACCGGCCACCTGCTAGGTATATTCAACAGAACCTTGATGTTGTTGGAGAACAGCATTAAGCCAGTCTGGGTCTTTGACGGGAAACCGCCAACAAAGAAGAACGGATAATTGCTGAGAAGAAAGCGCGCCAAACAGTAAGCAGCAGATAAAGCTGATGAAGCTGAGGATGTCGGTGATTTGCAAGAGGCCTTGAAGCAACAGCAGAGAAACATCCACATCTCCAAGAAAGAAAAGGAGGATTGTATCAAGATGCTAACTTTGATGGGCATCCCTGTCGTACAAGCTCCTGGAGAAGCTGAGGCACAATGCAGCTACATGTGCAAAACTGGAATGGTGGACTCAGTTGGTACCGAGGATATGGACGCACTGACATTCGGAGCCAAGACCTTGCTGAGAGAATTTAATCAGAAAAAAGAGCCGATTACAGATATTAACCACGAAATGATGCTCCAATGCCTCAAACTCTCGAACGACGAATTCATTGATTTGTGTATTCTTTGCGGATCGGACTATACGAGCAGAATACCAGGAGTCGGCCCTGTGAAGGCTTATCGCCTCATTCAATAGCACAAGAATCTGGAGGCCGTACTGGCACAGCTGAAGTCCGAGAATAAGGCATGTGAGGTTGGCAAGGAAAGGTACCCGCTTCCCTCTGAAGAAGACTTTGCTTATGAAGACGCAAGGTATCTATTCAAGAACCCAGCAGTAGATAAGGATATTACGTTAAAATGGGATAAAAATAATATGGATGAAGAGGGACTGAAAGCATTTTTGGTAGGGGAAAAAGCATTCGCTGAAACTAGGGTGTAAGCTGCCATAAAGAAAATTAAGGTAAAATAAATTAATGCAACAACTAACAACATGAATTATATAATATATATGATTTTATTGTAGAGCACTGGATCAAAAGGATTCCAACCAAGAATTGAGGCTTTCTTCGGAAAACCGACGATCAAGCATTCAGTCACTCCTAAAAAAATAGAGAAGCCTACCAAAGGAGGCAAGAAGAAATGATGTTGTTTCTATGTTTGAGTATATATATATTTTTTTAATAGTTTATTGATATTATAAACTATTTTTATTTTTAAATTTAAAACAATATATAATACGAATATACATTATTACATTCTGATTTTAAATATTTCAAAAACAGAAAATATTCCAGACAAATTAAATTAAGACAAAAAAAATAACAATAAACGGAGTTGTCGGTGCTTACCAAATAGAGTTTCAAAAAACAATGGACAAACCCTAATAAAATCCAAACAAAATCAAGCTCAAGCACCTCGCAGATAAAATGGCAGAGCTATCAGGTGCTGCCAACCGAGAGAAGCATATCAGGAAGTAGACGCTCGAAGAACAGCTCAGATACCTTGAGGACAGACAGGCGAGACAAAAACCCATTGAATAGTCGCGCTTGCATATCATCAAATAGCAAACTCTCAAGTTATCCGATACGGTCAAGCGGATCGCCATTGATAGCGAGACCCGCAGAGGCAAATAGGCAAATCAGGTACGGGATTTCCAATAGATCATCACAAACTGGATCGACGAGGAAACCGACAACATCACTGAAAACGCAGAGCTGCTCTCATAGAACAACAATGACAAACTGGTGGTGGTGTGTAACCATCTCGAGAAGCAAGAGCACAACGTTTCAGACAAATTCGAAAAAAACTATCAAAGTGTTATTAATAGGATCGGGAGACTGAACAAGGAGCTGAAGCAGGAGACTGAACAGAGGGAGGAGAACTCCAACAAAATCAGTGAGTCGATCGAAGAGGAACTGGGCAAGTTTCACAACTTGTTCCAGGCATAGAAGGCCAAGCGAGTCGAGAACTAGAGTAAAATCAGTTTGATGATCGAGTAAATAAGGGGCAAGCTTCTCAAGGAGATTGACATCCAAAAGAGACGAAGAGAAGACTGCAGCAACTCTATGTTAGCTCTATTGGAAGTGGCTTGTTAGAAGCTATAAAAGAAGCTGAGCTCCAAATGAGTCTTTTTCCTTTTTCGAGATCGAACTAATAACCCCCTTAACAAAGTTTTAACAGTTATTGATTTGAAAACCCATAGTGTTTAATTGTTATCAATTATAGTATCAATAATGATTTAGGATGTTTCTTTGTCTTCTTACATTTTGTTATTGCATTGATTATAGTTTTTTACCCTTGGCATATCCCCAAAATCATCGATTATTAAAGAAGATTTTTTAATTTGAATTATTAAATTAAATTATATATCTATAATAAGATAAAAATATATACAATATAATCAATTATATAAAACATTACAATATTTTTTAAAAATATCTATACAAAAACAAACTTATATATATAAATATATATATATATATATCGATATAATGATGGAAATAGAGGATGACACAAAACGGCAAGATACCAACAAAATGAGAGTTAAAGTCGGCATCAGAATCCGCCCAATGAACTCCAAAGAATAAGCAAAAGACTCGAACGCATGCGTCACGTGCACAGGCAGGCAGCAGCTCGTCATCGGAAAGGATCGAGAATTCAGGTTCGATAACATATTCGGACCGGACAGCACTCAGGAACAAGTGTATCGAGAATGCGTGCAAGATCTCGTGATGTCGTGTTTTGAAGGCTACAACGCTGCAGTGCTTGCTTATGGACAAACTGGAAGTAATAATAAAAAAGAATCATATTTGCATTTCATTTTTTTTTTCCAAACGAACGATAAAAAATATGTGTGTAAGGGTTCATATTGTAACTTTTATAAATTTAAATCAATAAAAAAAATATGTATAATAATAATCTAAAAAAAGTATCTATATTTTTAAATTGTATTTTTCGAAGAAGAAATATATTAACAATGTATTTTTAAAATAATATTCTAATGAAACTATAGCTGGAAAAACATTTACAATGGGAACGGCCAACCTGGGAGTGTCAGATATTGACATGGGAGTGATCCCCAGAGTCATCAAATAACTATTCAACGAAATCGATCGCAGGAAATAAAACTCGACCTTTACAGTCAAAGCCTCCTTCCTCGAAATCTACAACGAACAAATTATCGACTTGCTCAGCAGTGACTTTGTGCCTCACGCAGAAAAACAGTCTACCTTGATCAGAGAGGAGAACGGCTCCATCAGTGTCGTGGGGATTACCGAAGAAATGGTCGAAACTAAAGAGCAGATGATCGGCTTGCTGGAAAAAGGTGCCGTGCACAGGTCTACAGCCAGCACTCTCATGAATGACACATCTTCAAGATCACATGCAATCTTTACGATGTTCATCGGACAGAGTCGGGTGGAGGAGGGTGACACACCAGGTAGTTTCGTGACCTCAAAGTTCCATTTCGTGGATCTGGCAGGCAGCGAAAGGCTCAAGAAGACGGGCGCTACTGGGTCGACTCTGAAAGAAGGGATTAATATTAACAAGGGCTTGCTTTGCCTGGGGAACGTTATATCAGCATTGACAGACTCCGAGAAGAAAGGTCATGTACCGTACAGAGATAGCAAGCTGACACGAATATTGCAGGACTCGCTGGGGGGCAACAGTAACACTTACATGATCGCGTGCATCAGCCCTGCAGATATCAATCTCTAGGAATCGCTCAACTCTATTAAATATGCGGCCAGAGCCATGAATATCAAAAACACCCCTGTGGTTAATAGAGATCCGCACTCGGCAATGATCGTGCAGCTCAAAGAGAGGATGGCGGCTCTTGAGATGCAGAATAATCAATTCAGGGGTCTGTTGTAGCAGAAAGGCATTCACTTCCAGGAGATAGTAGCCCAACAGCCAGCGACTCCAGCTCTGCAGAACAGAGGAGATGACAGTGGCCTAAAGCAGCAAAACTATATGTTTCAGAGAAAGTTGGAGATGGCCGCCGAGTAGTTGCAGAGGGAAAGGCGAGCAAAAAACTCTCTTGAAATCGAAGTGTTGGCGATGCGTCGAGAAAGAGACATGGCCAAAATTCAGGTAGAAAATGTGCGTAAATCATATCCCGATCTGTTCAGTAACATGCCCATAGAGCAGATGTCAACTCTCGACGATCAATTATCTGCTATCGAAACGCTGCGAAGGGAACTGGCCGATCGTGAACACATTATCCAACAATTGCAGTCCGATTACGAGGCCATGCTTGAAGCGAGCAAAAGGGATGAACAAATTCTGCTGAATAAAACTAAATAAATTTACAGGTTGCAGAAAACTTTATAACTTTCCAAGACTCGAACCGATGCTTAGGAATCAGAGATGAACCAAAACAGTACGATTGTGGTGGAGGAACCCCTTTATGGCAACGAACTCGATGCAGACCACTTCTACCAAAACCAGGAACAGCAGTTTTCGATGCACAACAGACAGGCCGAGGAGGAAGTTTCACAGGTCCAGCGGATCATCCACGAGCGAGAACAGCTCTTGAGGGAGATCAGTCAGAACCAGATGGAGCTGGAGGCCAAACTCATCTTTGAAATGAAGGAAGAGTATCATAATAAAATTAAACTGTTGGAGAAGGAACGGGACAAGCTGGAAAAGGAGATGGCCCAGGTTGCCAGGGTGAAGGATGACAGAGAAAAACAAAACCAGCTCAAGGATAAGAGGGAGAATCTTGAGAAACAGCTGCGGGACTTTCAGAAGCGAGAAAAGGATCAGCAGTCGCTCGTCAAGCTTTCCGAAACCCAGAAAAGTCGGATCGGAAACCTGAGCGGAGAGCTTCGCGATTTCAAAATGCAAAAGATAGAGCTCAACAAGAGGATCAAAGAGGAGAAGGAGAAGTTTTAAAAGTTCAAGCAGGCTCGATACAAATAATTATTGGAGGCCAGGAAGCAGAATATTTTCAAAGACCAGCAAATACGCAAACTCAACAAGGAAGGGGAGAAGAATACGCAGGCAGTGCTCAAGAGAGAGCAGGAAACCAAAAGGTTGAAAAAGGCTAACGACATGCTAAAAGAGCTTCTCAAGAATAAATCCAACAAAACAACTTCCTTTTCAAAGGGTCTTGTGCAGCCAATGTTTAGCAACTCCAGTACCGAAAGGCAAATTAACTACGAATAGTTGGTAAATAAAGTGTTGACAAGGGTTTTGTACGACCTTGACAAGAACGGAGCAGTCAAAAGATGCGAAGAAGCCACCCGCTCGATTGAGGAAGAAGTGGACAGGTGCGTCGATAGGCAATCCAAACTTAGATTAGAAGCTGAGAGACTGTATATAGTGGCTCGACAAGCTGAAGAGGAGCCCGATAACCCTATCCATCAGGAGTATTCCGAACTCCTCAACAAACTTAACGAAGCCACGTTCCTACTAGACAGCCAAGAAGAGCAGCTTCGCTTCGAAAGAGAGAGGATGAGGGACTTGACCACCAATGTACAGATGGTTGATATCGAGAACGATATAATTTACAATAAATAATATGACAACCAGGAAACTCTGCGCAGACTCCTTATGGTATTTATTGAGAAATTGTCCCAGATCCTGTAGCAACAGATCCGAGAGAGAGAGGCAAGTCGGGAGTTAACAATCGAGAACGAATCTCTGAAAAATCAAGTGGATGAGTCGAAGGAGCAATTCTATAATATGAATATGCACTACGAGTCCCAGTTGCAGAAGCTGCGACAGTAGATGATCGCAAGAAACTATTATGAAGACTAGGTAAGAGAGTAAACCAATACATCTGTTGTAGGTATTCAAAAGACAGGGAACACCGGCAACAATGGCAATAGTACTGCGAAACACATTTGGGAGAATGACAAAAAGGCCTTCGAGAGGAAAATCAATTAGCAGAATAAAAAACTCAAACAACAGGCCATAGAGCTAGAACAGTTTCGCAGAAAGAACGAGGTGGTCTCACAAAAGTATGAAAATCTCAAGAAGCTCAACCACAAAGATAAGTTTATTGGTATCACAGATAGAGATAACACTGGCAACGGAATCGTCGAAGAATTCACTCGTCCGCTCACTCTAAAAGAGAAACGTCTCGAAAAGCACTCGAACGTCAATAACAGTAGCCATGCAGCCCTCACCACATCCATGATGATGGAGGAGGTTAATGCACTCTCCCTTCCAAAACAGCGAAGCACCATATCTTCCACCGACATCGGCAACGAAGAAGAACTTGACCACTCTAATTCCAACAACCTTGAATGTGCATGGGAGTGCATCGACACCCTCGAATCTCATACCAATCCCATCCAGTCAATTGCATCCTATGCCAATTTTTTAATATCTTCCAGCAATAAGAACCTGAAAATATGGGATCTCGAGACTCGAAAGGTCATCTCAGACCTCTCGGGCACGCATCTTAATGGGATCGTCAAATGTGTAGCATTAGACACTGAGAACCAGTTGATGGCGACGGCGTGCGACAGAGTCATCACTCTGTGGGATATAATAAGTCTCCAGGTGATTGGAACTCTAAGAGGGCACAAAGATGATATTAGAGTTTTACATTTCAAAAATAGGCAGCTGTATTCCGGAGGCAAAGGTGGTCCTGCAGCAGGTAGTGTGTTCTCATGGGATTTACGCTCACCAAATCCATTGTAAGAAAAATAGAAAAACCAAGACGTGCTCTCATTGGTAAGCACTAATTAAATAATGTTTTATTGTTTAAAAAATATATCTCTTTTGTTATTGGTGATTTCAGGCAAGCGATAATGGAGTGTTGTTTTGTGGAAGCAGGAATCATCAGATTCGCAGGCTTAACATGGAAGGCATGGAGAGCATGCCTGCTTTCGAACCTCCGCATCTAGATTCCGTGACTAGTTTGGCATCTTTAAACAATAATTATCTAATCAGCGGATCAAAAGACAAGAATCTAAAGTTATGGACGAATGATGGAGTGCCGAAGCATACACTTTACGGCAACGACTTCGTCAATTGCATTATCCGTATCAATATTAACTCTTATTTTATAAAATTAATGTCCATATTATATCCTATTTCAATTATTTTGATAATGTGATATTAGCGGATGATAAATATCCTATTTTTTACTCCGGATCAAAGGATGGGCAGGTAAAAGCAGCTACTGTGCGCAACGACAAGATCGAGCTTCTTGGTAATATTCCCTGCCATACGAGCTCCGTGACGACTATGTGTTTGATTCAATAAAGCGCATTTTCTCTATTTGCTACCGGAGCACAGGATAAAACCGTCAAGTTGTGGAGGCCTACCCCTAACACCCTCGACAATCTCCAATCATAATTCACAAATTACTGATTTTTTCAAAATAAATAAATATCTGGTCTGTGCCTTTAATTTTAACTCGTGTTTTTTTTATATATATTTTAATGAAAAGCGTGATTGAATAGAATATAGGAAAAAAGTGGTTTAAAAAAATAGTATAAGATTGTATATATGAGCCCAACATATTAGTATGTGTTGATTTATAATATATTTGAAAAATATGAAATCGATTGATACCATTTTTGATCCTGTAAAGCTATTTTTCTTAAAGACAAAAGATAAATAGATCAAAACATGAGGTTTTTGATGGTTTCACTAAGCAATGCCTTGTTCTTCTCCAAAGTCATATTGATAACCTTAGTGATGTTGGACTTCTTCTTGGAGTTTGTCTCGCTGTTGTAGGTTATCACACTCTGCTTCTTGCACAGCTCCTGACAACAGGCCTGAACTTCTTCCAGGTTGTTCTGGAAGTACGCGATGTTGTTGTAAAAGGGTGAGTTGGCGAGGTTTGTGACCCAGTATTTTTTCCATAAAGACTCCAACACATTGGTGTCGACGTCCGACTGGAAGATCTCGACCTCCAAAGAGTAGTATTTGTTATAGTGAAATCCGAAGTCCGCCACCTTCTTCGAGGGGATATCCGCCTCCATCATCTGGGTCTCTTTCGGCTTATAATCAGGAGGGTAAGTTCTGAATGCCCCAATTTATACCTTCTCTATATATCACATCAATATTAATAAACATATTTTATGTAGGTGGGTCGTAAGAAATTGTATAGTTATTTATATATCTATATTTATCGACTTAATAATGATTGATTTACCTCGGGTGCTTGTTCTTATGGGATCGATTACAATAGCAAGCCAAGGATCCGCGAATTTTTGATAGTTGCTCTGAGTATCCACATCGATACCTGACAGCCAACATCCGTAGCTTGGGTGCGAGTGGTACCAACCCACGTTCGAGAATGAGTTGAGCTTCTCGCACATTTCAGAGTGGTCCATGATGAATTTTTCTGCCTCATCGCCTGCATTGACTCTGGTCTCAGTAGCCTCCACCGGCAATGCAACCGAATCGATAATAATGAACTCCCCTGCTTTATTATAGCATCCTTGGAGCAGCCCCATGACTTCGATGCTACCTCCCATTTGTGCATGGTTCAGCATCTTTATCAGAGCAAGCAGAGAGATCCTGCATTTTTTGAAGAACTTGGCATCGGTCTTATGCAGTTTTTTGCTGATTATTTCTTCCATCTCGACTGATGCCTTCTTGAGATCGTAGATTTTGTCAGATTCGTGGATGATTTTGTTGGTCATAGTAAACTCCTTAAATCTCTTTAGCTGATTTTCCATCATTGTTTAGAGTAAAAATGTTTATATTTTTTGTTTTTTGATAATAAAAATATAATAATATATGTGTGCTTATTTTTTAAAGATATATTGTTTATATATAATATATAATGTCAAAGAAAACATAAATCAATAAATCAAATAGTATTATATTGAGGGTTGTCTTAGTAAGTTTGAAAAATAGTATATCTTTTAACTCTACACTATTTTTTTTTAATAAAGATTTCATCAGATTAAAAATAATATCGGAAATAAATAAATAAAAAATCCTGAAAAATCAATAAGCACTGAAATTGAAGCATTTAGTAATATTTTTATGTCAAATATATATCTATACTCCAATCTCAGTCAATAGACTAGCAATTAATATGGGCAACAAACAAGGCTGTACCAGCAAGAAAAACAACGCCCACATCCAAACGACTTCCAAAAAGCCACAAATCAAAAAACAGCTATCCAGTAAGTTCAATCAAAATCGAAATTTGAAGTCTTTCGATCGAAAGGATGAATCAGAACATAAAACTCAGAAAATTGTTTTAGACGATGATGACATGAGTTGTAAAATTTGAAGGAGCTAATCTCTCTCCAACATTAAAGCAAGTAGACCTTACCAAAGTACTTAGACTTTAAATCAAAGCACATCAAATGGTCATCAAAATCAACGATAAGGAGAAACAGATGATGCCAGTTCTGGTCACTTTAAAATCTTTGGAGGAAATAAAAACCGAAAGTAGCTAGACAGCCAGGGAGCCCGTGAAGGCCCAGGAAAGACCAGGCGTTGATTTAATATGTTTAATTGACGTGAGTGATTCAATGTGTGGAGAAAAAAACAAGTTAGTAAAGAAGTCAAATGCATATTCTTCTCGAACTCCTGACCGAGAGATCGCATCTGCATAATTACTTTCGAGTGCTTTGCGCAACGAATGACCCTCACTGCTCAAAGTTTCGAAGAAAAGATCGTTGTTTTGGAAAAATAATTCGAGAAACTGAGTGACAGAGGATACACTAACATCAACTCTGGAATAGATCTTGTTTTTCAAGTCTTGCAAGTCAAAAAATATAAAACAACATAGAACCGATCTTTCTAAAGAGTGACGGAATCGATGAAAATTCATATCAGAGAGTGAATACCAATCTGGAAAAGAGGATCGACTTGATAAAAGCATCAGCGTTCTTGGTACATTCGTTCGGTTAAGCAGTGATCACGACCCCAAGCTCATGAAGAATATTTCTAATCTTAAGGACGGAAACTTCTTCTACATAGAAAGCTAGACTCGCTAGACGAGGCTTTTTGGGAGGACTGTTTAGTGTTTTTGCGGATGAGGTGAAAATCTGCATCAAGAGTAAAATGAATGATATATATAGATATAGGTATATACCTATTTCTAATTTTGATTATATCTAATTTCGTTATTAAATTTAAAATATATCTATATAGATATTTTAAAAAAATATAACTGTGTTATACTATAGTATCAGTAAATTGAAGATATTTTCTTATTTGTAAATAGTGTTGATGAATAAAATACTTTTAATTTTAATTATCTATCCTTCTCAGATAAAAAATTGTCCAATACCAAACTCAATATCAAAATTCATCATTTTTTCGTGTTCGGCTTGACGCTTCAACAGCACTGACGAGGGTCGTGGGATGTCGTCGAACAATATCAAAGCCTCCTCTTTCGTAACAACCCCATTCATCCTTTTATTCAAAACCTTTTCTTGCTTAGCATTCATTTCAGTGAGTTGCTCCTCTTTCACCACGAGCTAGTTTTTAATTTCGAGAGTTTCTCTCTTATATTCTTTGACCTTTTCCTCGAGACCCAATTTCTCGTTGAGTAGAGAATTTAGCTTTCGATCCATTTCGGCCTTCAACTCGCTGATTTCTCGTTGTTGTGCTTCTTCAATTGTGTGCTTGTCTTGAGAGTTTTTCTCGACAGTTTCTTGAAGTTCCACGATTTTCTGCTTGTATTTTTAAATATCTTAGCTCGGAGGAACATTTTGTTTTTCGGTGGTAATCCTTGCTATCTCAGCCTCAAGCTACTTCATTCTTTCCTCAAGCTCCTTAATTTTTTGCTTATGTTTTTCTGCCAAGTTTTTCGAGGTGGTTTGGCTTTGGAGGAATCTTTATTTTTCCACTTCCTCCTTTCGTAGATTTTCCCGTTCGGTTTCTCTAAGCTTGTGTTAGACTTATTTAAGGCTTTTTTGAAGCTTTTCATTTGCTTGATTCAACTTAGCAATCTCCTCTGCTTTTTTTACTCTCTCTGCGCTGAATAGTTTATTCACTTACTCGACCTCTTCCTCCAGGTCATCAATAGTCTTTTTATCCTACAGCGTTTTCACTCCGAGTTGTCTGCATTGCAGTGAGAATTCATCACGCTATTTTCGAATCCTCGAGATATTCCCCTGCAAGATTTGTTTTTCTTAATCCAGCTTGATGTTCTTTTTTCTTTCCTAAGTTAAGGCTATATCAGTCTAGAAGGAACTGGTTTATTAACCCAGCCCCCTTTTATTTTTTTCAGCAAGCTTCCACTTCAGAATATTAATCTCATTTTTCAAATTTTACATTTATCCCTCATAGCTTCCCTGTTGGCTGGACGACTCTCGGGTTGATGGCGTTGAAGGAGCCCGATAGGCTTCTTATATTTTTGTAGGTTCCTTCACTGGTAGGGAATTTGAGTTATGATCAAGTCCGTTCGGTGACTCTTGAGGATATTGATCCTCTGAATATACCAAGGGTTGTGGGGAATTTGGATACCTTTTTCTAATCGTTGGTGGCTTTGGTGTCTTTGTCTTTGGTTCCATTGACATAAATAGATAATACAATAAAAAACAATTAAAAAATGAATTAACTAAAATAAATTATTTGAAATATTATACTATTTCTTAAATCATTATCATATTTTAGTATGGATCTATCTTTTGTATCGATTATAACCACACCATTAAAGCAATTATACCTATGCCTATATTTATTTATTTTTCACATTTTAAATAGATATTTTTATTATAATTATTATTATTTATTTATTTTTTATTTTGTTATTTTTTTCAGCAAGCTTCCACTTCAGAATATTAATCTCATTTTTTCAAATTTTACAGTTATCCCTCATAGCTTCCCTGCTGGCTGGACGACTCTCAGGTTGATGGCATTGAAGGAGCCCGATAGGCTTCTTATATTTTTGTAGGTTCCTTCACTGGTAGGGAATTGGAGTTTTGATCAAGTATGTTCGATGACTCTTGAGGATATTGATCCTCTGAATATACCAAGGGTTGTGGAGAATTGGGAGTCCTTTTTACAATCGTTGGTGGCTTTGGTGCCTTTGCTGTCTTCGGTACTTCCTTTTACATAAATAGATAATACAATAAAAAACAATTAAAAAATGAATTAACTAAAATAAATTATTTGAAATATTATACTATTCCTTAAATCATTATCATGAATTTATCTTTTGTACGACTTATAACCACATCATTAAAGCAATTATACTTTTGATATATTTATTTTTCTAATTTTAAATATCTATTTTGATTATAATTATTATTATATATATATATTTTTTTATTATTATTATTATTATTATTATTATTATTATGGTTATTATTGTTATTATTGTTATAATTTGTTATTATTGGACAATTATTTGACATTATGATTTAAAAAAAAATAGATTAGGGATACTTACTCTTGGATACGGAAAAATTAATTAATTAATAATCAATAAGGAGTATTAAACTTATTTTCGAAAGACATTGTGTTGCTTTGCATCGTCAAGGCCCTCACGAAGTCTCCCTCTCCTGCCCCAGCAATCAGCTGCAGGATTTGTTTCTAAATAAATCCAAAACACTTTCGATACACCACTCGGTCCCTCACTGAATTGTGCGACCCTGAAAACATCAGAAATTATTTTTGTCCTTCGAAACTATCGAAGAGCTTCCTACTTTCAGTGTAACTAATTATTTAATCCTTATCCGCAGTCATAAATATTATGGACTTTCCTGCGTGCGCAGTTAATCGTTTTCCAAGCTCGAGTTACGATATATTCTATTTAGTCTTTTTCTGAATATCGCTCTTGATCACCGAAAACACGCAAGGAAACAAGCACTTTAGAAGGCAAGCCGGAAGCCATCGAGGCTTGTATTTTCTGGCTGTGTCTCGGCAAACCCTTTTTAAACTTGCGAAGGGAGAGTCTACCACCATAATATCGCAACCTCCAGACATGAGCAAACTGACAGCTCCCATACTGCGGCCCCACCCTACAACAGCAAATCCTTTTCCTTGTAGAAAGTTGATGGCGATATCAACCTCTCGAGACTCTTTGATGCCGAGAGTTACCCACCTTCCATTCCGGTTCCCACAACCCTCAAAGTCGAATGTGGCCAGTCCGACGTTTTCGGGCAGATGGCGAAGCAGAGCTACTGCTTCCATTCTGCTCGCACTATTTCCGTGAAGGTAGAGCACAAAGTAATCGGTCCTGCTCTTTGGAAAGTAGAGTGAAAGTTAGAATGGGATGAACTCTAGTCTGTAAGTGAATTTGGGGCTACCTTAGTGAGATAACACTTCAGCATTGTATGAATGCTTGGGTGGACGGATCAGTAGAAAAGATAGTTTCTAAATACTAGAGCTTGGAGTGAAACGTTCCATGTTGTCAGGGGCACTATACATTTTTTTAATTCCAATGTTTTTTTTTTATTATTCCACCCTTATTATTTATTATTATTTTTATTATTTATCATTATGATTTACCAGATATCCGCCAATAGATAGAGATAAACAAAATATTAGCAGTGTTGAATATATAATGGGATATCTTTTTTTGGAAACAAATTAATAAGAAAAGTACACAAATCAATCAAACATTATTTAGTAACGCTCATTTTTTTTTATTATTTATGATTTGGTTCAAAATAACAATTTTAAATATAGTAAAACGAATACAATCAGAAACATACACATACTTCATTTTTTGGTTTTCTTCATTTTGCACAATTTAGAATAACTTTTCCTTCCGAATTCTTTTGAATGGATTCGTGCATTGCAGTATCGAAATCACGAAGGGGGACTTCAAGACGAATCCTCGTACTAAATTCAGCTCTATTTAACATAACTTACTTTGCTGCTAGCCTTTTTTCCTCTGCACTTGCCTTCCCCATGTAGGTTTTGAGCCAGAAACCTTCTATCTTCTTGTCGAAATAATAGAGCTGTCCGAGGTCGATTCCACCCAGAGGCTCCTTGGACAGACGTCCATAGTTAATCATCTGGGATTGGGGAGGCAATGCATTGAAGATACTTCCGGCGACGTTTCCTCCGATACAATCCAAAAAACATAAAGGATTGGTTTCCAATCCGATTTCGGTTTGATCAGTCTCGGTTAAAGGTTGCTGATACATTTTTCTGTACCCCAATTTCCTCAATTCTTCAAGCTGACTAGCATTTCTCACGATTCCGTAAACAATCAAATCATGTTTCATGAAGTTCCTGAGAATCATCCTGGCTAATGATGACCCTGCTGCGCTGAGGATAATATTGTTGTATCCGAGATCCTTGATTCGTTTCCTCATCCCGATTACTGTAAACGGGTTGACAAACATGGAGCACACTTCTCTAGGGTACACATCTTCGGGCCAGATCAGGATGTTCTGGTTTCCTGCGAGAATGTGGGTGGAAAAGGTTCCGGAGTGATCGGGAGCCATGACTGAGACTGTCCGACCAATGAGCGCCTTGTCTTCAGAATCAATGATTGTTCCGCTGCCTTCGAAGCCCATCGTTGTTGGTAACTATTTTTTGATGCCGTAGGTTCCGAGGTAGAAGTTAAGATCGGAAGGGTTAATAGGAGCGTATGCCATTTTGATAAGGTGTGTGTTGGGGAGTAATTTCGGAATCTCCATCTCAACAAGTTTGGGAGCCCTCCCATACCGAAAGATTTGGACTGCTTTCATTTTATCTGTACTAGATATATCAATTATTTATACAATATATCTCTCTATATATATGGTTTTCAATGGATAAGTAAAAATAAGCTGGTAAAATAATAGATATATCTGTTTTTGAGAATCTAAACTTCTTAATTGTTATTATAAAAATCAATTTAAATATAACTAGCGATTCATTATGATCATAACAACAAATCATTAATATAATATATATTTACTAATTTATTTATAATTAAATACTCAAAAAACACAATGAGCACAACTGTCACCACCGCCCCTGCCACTCAAGTAGCCACCAGACAGACTCCCGATACCAACGTGTATCGCCTCTCCAACCGAGGACCCTTCAGGAGGTCCGTGTTCCTTTCCAAGATCATCATGAAAAAGCACGGAACTGTCCAACTTGATAGCGTTGGTGCTGCCACCTCCGAAGCCACCAAAGTCGCCCAGACTTTAACAAAGCATGGTTATGCCAAGATCAAGAGTATCAGAACCGAACAATTTGCCCCAACTCACGAGAGTGCACGAGCTCGATTCCAGGTCAAGCTGATTATCCTTTTGGAGAAAACTGCGGAATTCGATAAGCTGACTGAAGACATCCTTATTAACAAGCCATGATGAAATTATTTTTATCAACATATGGAAAAAAAGCCATTTAACATCATGTATAAAACTCCATCTAAAGATCTAGGCTGGTATATGAATGAAATATATGAATTGATAAAAAATTATGAAATTAAGAAAAAATAGTAATTTTTGAGATTTAGATATTTCTATGTATTTGATTTAAAACATTAAAAAAAATCAACAAAATATAGTTTTTATATTATATATATGGTATGCTATATTTTTTTTGGGGGGGTCCATTCTAATATAAAATTAAATCACAATATACTATATATATTTGTCTGAATGTCTGAATCATATCTATATGTAATGTGGAGGATTAAGTATAGATATAACTCGTCAGTCAAACTTCATAAGTTTTTTTTTTATTACTTAAGAAGAAGGGGTGCCATATTATTATATTCATGATTAAATGCCAGGAAATATTGAAGCAAAACTTAAAATAAAAGACATTACATTATATACCATAGCCCATATAGCCCACAGAAACACGAATATATATTCAAGATTTTTGATTATTTTGTGATTATGTTTTTTTTTTCTTAAATAAATATAAAAATGTTAAATATATCCTGCTAACTGGATTCATAGAATTTATAGGTCTGTTGGTCAATCTAACTATTGATGAGTTTATAAATTGCTTTCTTCTCAAGATTTCCATTTTTTTTTTAACTATTATTATAATAATTAAAAAAAAATACACATCATGTTTGCATCTCAAATATTCGGATTTTTTTATTTGAACTACCCTTTTGGGTGGATTGTCTCCAAAATAAATATTGTCCGCCTCGACAAATATATAATCAGTTTCTTTTTAAACTTTATTCTGACTTTTCGAACGACGAACTGGACTAAAATAACGAGCACCACAATTAAGACCATAGCCACGACTGCGAACGTTCTAATAGAAAAATTAAACATCTTATCCTTTTTGTTTGTCTCGAAACAAAAAGAATCATACTATTTTTACTTTGAGGTAACCGACAATCTTGAAATATACTAGTGAGGCAGCTTCAAGTAAAGAAAATTAAGCTAATAAATATTACAGGACAAAAGAATAGCACCAAATATGGCGACACAAGGTCCCGTTCCTTCTCGGTAGCAATTCACAAGCACGTAAATTATAATATCATTGCGAGTAAAGAGGCGAATAACATGACCCAGCTAAGACATCTCATCATAGACTCTAATGAAAATATTTATTTCAGAGTGAATGAGTGTAAAATACGAGAAGGAAACTCCATAACTAATTATATGACAGATCCCATTCAAAAATTGGGGGGGGGGGGTAAGCTATCGAGTAGAGTTCATGAGCTCAATTATATTTTACTTTTAAATTGTAAGGTTATATTATTATATTTTTATATAGTGATATACTTATTTAGTGATATACTTATTTAATGGAATCGTATGAATATAATGTATCAACAAACGCAAGTACGTATAAAACCTCGACATAAATATTCAAAGATTCTCCTCTGGTTTCTTTTAAATCCTTTGCATTGAATCTATGTTATTTGATTGTGTCTTTTTTTTTTATTATTTTTCTTTTTTTTTTATTTATTATTTTTATGAAAATATTGCTGTCCCTATATTGATTACTCCCAACACAAAAGCTAAAATGTCAATTCCTGTACAAAAGTCGATAATGCAAACTCCAGTCTTTGATTTTGAGCTCCACATATAAATTTGCAAGATAGTTCTTAAAAAATCGACGATGAGTTCCACATATTTGTAAAACTTTTTTGCACATTTCATTCCAGAGGGTCTTTGCTCTTTAGGTATGCATTTGTAAGGCACCTTCAAGTAAAAGTAAAGGAAGCCAATAAAAAATACAGGCGGAAATAAAAACCCACATACGGAGAGCATACATCCCGCTCCTCCTTTTCCTTCATGGTAGAAATTCACAATAATGAAAATTAACAATGCGAGTAAAGAGGTGAAGAACATGACCCAAGTGAATAATAGCATAGTAGAGTCTGAAAAAGAAACGATTTATTTCCAAGTTAGTGAGTGTAAATACGAGAAGAATATTCCAGAACCTCCAACACTAATTATGTGACAAACCTAATCTGAAATTGCGGGTAAGGTTTCTAATCCGAACTATTTTGCGAATTTTCCGAATTTTAAGCAGTTCACGCAGTTCACGCAGTTCACGCAGTTCACGCAGTTCATGCAGTTCATGGGCTAAATTATATTGAACTTTTAAATTATAAGGGTATAATAATTAAAGATATACTTAATTAGTGATATACTTATTTAATGATATTTGTATT
>JAHDVE020001852.1:0-26779 GCA_022606495.2 Halesus radiatus | reverse complement strand
AATAATGTCGGTTTAGCATTCGAAAGAAATAAAATGTTAAATACATAAAAAAAAACAACAAAAAGTTATTTTGTATTTTACATAATTTCAATGGTTTGATAATAAAAAAAGGCGAAATTCGAATCGAAGCCGAGTAGTAAAACAAAATAAAATCGGGAAAGGGATTTTCCGGAAGACCTGTAATAACTAACGAAAATCGTTTATCTTTTATAAATCCACAGGTATGAGTTACCCCATACGATCTCATAAGCAATATTCCCTTCAATATACCAAAACCCGATAAGTGTAATTTTTGGAGGCTCGCCTCCCGTCGGAATATTGTGCTCATAACTCATTTTGTCTTAATATAAAGGGAAACATGCCGTGGCCGCATGATGAACGAATGCATAATTTATGTGAATTGTATTAGTGTATCTCGCCTTTCCCGCCCTTCCCGCCCTGCCCGCCTGCTCCTCAGCACTCGTGTCGCCCATTCGGTGTCCAGGATACCTATGAGAGGGAAGGGAAGTAGATGGTAAGAGCAACATTGGGAAGTAACTGGCTATTCAGATCAGGTCACTTAACACCAATATAGGCTTTCAAAGCAAACGTTTCTAAATGGCGGTTTTTCACCAGGACGACATTGAGTGCGTACAGAATACTATTTTTAAAGTTGAATTGGTAAAACATTATGTTGTTTTGAAAATACCAAGGAAATACACACTGACAATAGCGTTTTGATTGCATCTTTTCACTTTACTACATCAAAGTTTTTCGAATTAAAAATTTTCTTCCTGCAAAGATAAATAATATAAACGTATGATTAAATTCATTGTTCGTGTTAACTGACACAGAAACTACTGTAAAAGTGGTCGTGAATTTAATGATACTGAGATACAAATATTAAAATAAGTAGTTTTACTATTTTTTTTATTGGTTTATTTTAATTATTAAATCCACGATTCCACAAACAGCCCAACTGTGTTCTCAAGGACTAAAATAAATTGCAGTTATTGTGTGTAGTTGGTAGTACATCGCTGTCACTGAACAGGTAACGTCTAGAAGTGTGATCTATGCCGATTTGAAATAAAACTGATTTAACCTTTTATCCGCGGGAAGCGCACCCGTGCGCCGCATTATACATGCCCTGTA
This sequence comes from Halesus radiatus, assembly GCA_022606495.2. NCBI lineage: Eukaryota > Metazoa > Arthropoda > Insecta > Trichoptera > Limnephilidae > Halesus > Halesus radiatus. The sequence goes on along the minus strand of JAHDVE020001852.1, from coordinate 25,648 downwards.
TGCGGGCAGCTCGCTCGTGCGCCGCAAAGTTACTAGACTTTTAAGAGCCCCGCGTGTGACAGAAGTCATACATATTTTGGAGGCGTGGAAAAAGTGTCGTATCAATCTCTGGGCTCCAGCCAAGGCAATGACATGGATAATCTAGAAATGTTTTAATAACTTCACTATAAGGAGGGCAAAATTTAGCTTGCTTCGGCAAAACGGATATGCTCACGATACATTTCTGTCGGTTTATCTTTTCAGTAATCTAATATTTATTTATTTAGATGCTCATTGGATTTTTACATACTTTACATACTTTTAGGTACTTATTGAACAACAAACCGTAAATGATGTAGGGACCTGAAAAAATTGCGTAATTTTTGGCGAAGTTCGCGTTATTATCTAGTGGAATTTTTTGAAAAACGGTGTTATTTTTCATCCAATGCCGTGGTATTCTGTTAACTTTTTGGTATTTTACAGTAAAAAAGTTGCGGAACGCAGTTTTTTTGTACGTGACGTTTTCGACGTCAAGTTAGCTGCGTTCAGTTAGTGGCTTGTCAAAACCATCGACAAAGAAATATTTAGATAAATAATAATATACTTTATTATTTTAAAATACCGGAGAATCGAGTGAAAAATACGAAAATTCGCTTTATTTGCTTCGATACTTTGACGTTTTTTTTTTCGTGAAAAAGGCAAAATTGGTGTTTTTTTCATGTAAATGACAAAATTTGCGTTATTCGCGTAAAAATTATGAATTTCTGGTTATTTATTTAATTGCGAATTTTTAAGGTCTTTACTGATTACTTAAGGACTATTGCATACCTAATAGTGGCATGTATTTTTTTATATTTACTTTTTAAAGGAAGCAATGTTACTAAAATTAAATAAATCAAGAGCAAGTTTCATTGGATACTAAAAATTGTTCTTAAAATGAGCGCGAGAAGCATTTTTTTTCATATGAATACCGCACAAGAGTCCCAACTGCTCCCAATCGTCTGGAGCCAGTAAGACTATGGCATCCCCAATCGGGGAATGTTGTGAGGCTAAAGATATTGAAGAGGGGAAGGAGAAAGGAAGAGGAAGGTGGGGAAATACCTGGCCATAACACGGATAAAAGCCATTTCAAGCAACGTTTCAATTCTGAATGGTGGTCTTTCACCAGGGCGATACTGAGAGTATCTTCCACCCTAAAATGGAGCACAGAGTGTCATTGATAATATTCATATATGCATATCCATCTTCCCGAAGGTTCCTTGACTTTTCGACTCCTTGGCTCAGAAATGATCAATTTCAGGAGAAGTCAGAAAAAAATTGAGCTTACATTAGAAACACGAACACGACCACAGCACACTTCCATAAGTTTATTTCTTCAGTGATCGCTGTGAATACTTGGTATGGATCTGCGGTTAATTGTGATTTCGATTAAATCTGCAGTGCGGTAACCACGCGTTTCGAAAAACGGAGACTTTAACGTTTTATAAATGTGTCCAAATATACTCCGTTAACTGTGTTTGTGTTTTTTCTTACAGAAAATAATTTGGTAGATAGATGTTGAAATTTATTAAAGTGTAACAGAAAAACATTTCATATCAACAAATATAGTGCTACTATTTGATATGCAATAATACTTAATAGATCAGATAGGGATTGTTTCATAGTAACTAACTTGCTATATTTATGTTATTTATAATTTTTCTGTATGCAAAAACCCAATGGGAGACCGAGTTACTCCGATTTTGGAACAATTGTACATTTTTACGCATTTATATACCGTGCAGGTATTATGTCATTTTGTTTGCTGTTTTACAATCAATTTTTTTTTCTCTTCATCATGCGCTAAATCATGTAAAATTTAAAAAAAAAATGTGAAAGCCTATCAGGGCGTTGATAATTAATAAATAAAATAAATGACAATAAATTTAGATTTGAAATTATTGCTCGACTCCCGAATTTGATATTTGACAGGAAAAACGTTTTTATTGCTTAAAGTAAGCGTCTCTATTGTGTAATTTTTTTTTACTTTGATTAAATATCTTAATTTTTTTTAAATATTCATTTGCGTTAAAAAATTTAAAAAAAAAACAGTTATAGAAACTAGAATCTCACTTAAATTATCTCATTTAAAGAACGTTAAAACGTCGCCTATCAGAAAATACAACTATTTTCTGATCACCGTGTACGTATATCGGGAAAAATATGCACGTGGATCAATCAGAGTGCGTTTTTAACGATACATCTTTTTTTATCTTTGATCCATCTTGGTGTTGCCGGTTAAATCAAATTAAATTTCCTTCTACATAAATATTCCAGAATGAAAAGTATACATACTTACATTTTGAAAGTGTTACAGAAAATCGTTTGTACCAAAAATTGTCACAGCATGCTTTCTTGTAAAACCATTTCAAATCTACAGTCCCAATTATTTTTTATTACCATTTTTTCTTACTCCTAAAGTCAATTATTAAGGTTTAGCAAAAAGCCATTACAGTTTTTCTAGTGATAGTCCTTGGCAGATAATGAATTTTATCCTATATTCTCACAATTTTCCAAGTCAATTGTCAAGTATCCAGCAGAGAAGCAAACCAATTTTATTATTGATTTCAAACTTTACTAATTAGTCATTAGTCAATTAGTTTACTAAGTCACTTTCAGATAGATGATTGTGAAAAAGCTATTTACTTTGAATATAGTGTTTATTCCAAGAAATATTAATAATTAATGTTTAGACGAAATTTAAAAAACCTGTTAAAAGTTTTCTTCAAGTCGAATGGTTACCGCAATCGGTAGTTTTGCAATGACAGGTAATGTACATAAGAATATTGAGAAATCCGTTTAAGTTCAGTTAGCGTTCAGTGGTCTCCTATGTCGGACGCGGGACAGCTACTTAAGTAATTAATGAATACGAAACCAAAACAAACACTAACTTCTTTTGACATAAGGGTGAAATTTGCCTGTGATAGTGAACTATTATAACAATAATAAGAAAACGGCGCGAAAATTTTGAACTTTTTTTGAATTTCTGAATGTTGGAGGTTTTTGACAGGAGATTAACATGTCACTTTCGGAGTCTTCAGGAAAAGTCAAAAGGCCATATCGCTGGTTCCTTTCGCAGGTTTGTTTATTTTTTCAATAATAAATTATCTAAATAATTTGGTTTGATCTCACAGGGAAAGAGCGGAGATGGAGGTGAATTTATTAGAATACCATCACACAACAAATTGTTTTTATTTCTATGGTGGTTTTGAATCTCCATCGCTTTATAATATGTTTTCAACCATTAATTAATATTTATTTTATTTATTTATTTATTACAAAAAAATTACAAAATTATAACATAATACATGATATACATGATTTTTTTCTTCTTAATATTATTCTACTCTCCATAAGTTGAGCTCCAGTGGCTCGTGGTTATGGGAGGAGTATTTACAAACATAAGATAAAATGAATACATGGTTAGAGTAGGTGATATGAAATTAAAATTAAAAACTTATTAAATAAATACAAACGTAAATCAACAAAAAGCTTTTAGACTAATAATAATAATTAATCAAATAGTAATTTATACGCTAGATAGTACATTATTAGGGGTACAATATATCATTATCTAAGTTCAGGGAATTAATTTGCTTTTTAAATTGTTCATATTTCAAAGTGTCGGTTATACTAATTTTGTTTTTAGATAATAATATATTGAACTATCTTATACCTAAATACAAATAGTGGTGCTGAGCCGTGGTCGTTCTTAACATTGGGATGGCTATTAAACCATTAATAATATTAATATGTGGCAAAGAACTAATGTAACTTTATTTCGTAGAAAAAAACTTTTTTTCATTTTATTTTATTTTGTTTTAAGCAGCTACGTACATTTCTATTTGTCCACACTGTCTACGTGTTCTCGAAAGAACTCTTCTTCGTCTGGACGAAAGTTATACAGAAAATTTTTGAAACTATTTTATATCAGTTAGTAGCTGAGTGAACGCAAGCGTCGGGTTCCTATTGAGGCGTCGCGACGCGTCGCGGGTTCATTTTCTCTATTAGTCCTCCATAATTCCACAAGCAACATTTTTCGTTTATAATGATGGTAAACGGAGTTCTTACAAAAACGTCAGTCTACCTTTTTAAAGACGAATAAATGTTAACGTTTGTTTTTAAATATTTGATTTTATGTAAAAAACATAGATACTAGTTTAGCATTGCAAATGCAATGTATTTGTTTATTTTCTTTTACTAGTTGCGTAATGGGTAATCCTCACCTCATAATAACTAGACAGGGATAAAAAACCTTATGATAATGGATGAAATAAAAAGATTAAAATTGAATTTAGTTTCTTTGTGATGAAAGATACTGTGGTGATGAAATGTAAGTGACTGCGCTGCGGATGCAGATCAAAAATTTTCGTGCATTTAAAAAAAGTTGTCACAAAAACTGCAGATTTCGATTTATTCAAAAAACACATAAGGGTATTATTACGACCATTAAATTAGGTATATGTTCATTTTATGGTGGTCGAATATTAAAGATTTGAGTGGAAAAATGTTTAATATATTCCTATTTTTTTATTCATTAATTTAAATAAAATCGATACATTTAATGATTTAAATAAATTATAAATCGTGGTATAAACGGTGAGAAAAACGGTACAGTATATAAATACAGCAAAAATTCTACATATGTAAGGCCAGTGCGAGGATACACTTGGATTACAGGTTGTCTATAGTTAGTGATAAGATTGGGACTGAAAAAAAATATAGTACAGCGCCCTTAGTGTGAATTCCTCACAGAAACGGCGCTATACAAATCATCCTAATATTGTTTTTATTACATATTCGTGAAAAGTATTTATTTTGCGGCTTGTCATAATTATAATACAAACGTATATATTTCCACAAAGAAACAGGAGTTCAAATATAAATGAAAAAAAAAATAGATAATTTAGAATCACTTGAAAATATAAAATCGTAAATATAATTCTAGTATATTGAATAACGAAGTAAATTTATCGTAGAGTTGTAGACATTTTTCCAGTAAATCGCTTTGTTCCTCCAGAAAACCCTCTAATTACCCCTTATCATTTCTCTCACTCCCACTCCAACGCCCAAATATTCATGTATGTTTATCATTATTTTGTATCTTAGATTAGTCTTAATATATCCTTGAAGAATAAAAGGTACTTCCGATATCGGTCGATTATTATGTTAAATTGAAGTGGTTCAAAATAAATTTATGCGTTTATATGTATTATAATTATATTTATTATTAAGGAGCAAAAATCGCAAATATTGATCAGACTTTAAGGCATAACCTGTATGTATTTATATCATAACAATAATATGTATTTAAACAATACATAAGTAGACAAATACATATAAAATCGTGTACTTCCGACAATATAATAATATTTTTTCTTTTCTTTACGTTTTCTCTAATCCACAATTCTTTGAATAAAAAAAATTGTTTCAGTATTTACTAATTGTTAGTGGTATCAACTAATTTGACGAACTCTAATTATTAAAATTTCTCTGAAAATATATTCAACACGGTTCATGTTTTAGTTGTTCCTCAGCAATACATTCATGTGTTAGAAAATATGTATAAGTATTTATCGAATGCAACAGGAAAAAACGTTTTGTTGAAAAATCGCGAAAAATTAGTTATTGTATACGTATTTCTACGCGCGTTGATAACTTGCCAAGTAGCACGCGATTTATGCACGACCGATGATTTTTCCTCCTTTTCACCACTTATTCACATAATTTTATTATTGTATATACGTACCTATGCACTATTAACAAAGTGATTTACGAAAGTAATAAACGTAAACTATTCATCACAAATTTCTAAATGCGTTCCCTGTACACTGAATGTACAGCACCGGAGCTCGGGGGATTTAGTAGCACCGCAAGGGGAGAGTTAATATCACAATGGAGTTTAAGGCTTTACGAAAATGTAATAATTTGTTACATTTTCTTTAATATTTTTGTAGGCTTTTTTTAAACACTTTTGTTAATGAAAAATGCAATAATTGCCGGCTAATTTCAACATTTTCAGTAATACTACACTCGTTCGCTGTTTAAAACTTCTAAGTCAACGTAATTATTTCAAACTCGCAACATTGTTTCATGGGTGAATAGAAAAAAAACTATTATATTTAATCGTTGAAGAAGATAATATTAACAATCCTAAAATGAAACACGACACCGAAAAAAACTACAGAAAATAAAGAGGTATCAATCGCATCTATTTTAAATTAAAGAAATCTTTATTTCAAGTAACTTTAATATATTTATAAATTGTCAACCAGTTTCTGTTGAACTCAACCTTCTTCAAGAGTTCAACTGAAACCGGTCGACAATGTATAAATATAATAAATTGGCTTAAAACAAATAATTTTTTCATTTAAAATATAATGTAAAGCAAAAAAGTGATTGTTTTCTTCGAGGACATTTAATTTTATATGAATTAAATGTGAAATAACACAACACACATCAGATTACTGCTACTGTTTCGATAGCTCTGAAAGAATCCCAATTCTGGGCTGGCGGCGAAGTTAATCTGGAGAACCAGATGAGAAAAAAGGTGAAGGAAGGACTGAAGAGAAACAGGAGGATGCCACGGAAATTGATTAAGCCTACCTTGTTCGTGGATATCCTCTAGCACTTATTTCACCTTACTGAAACTTCACTAATCCAGAACTGGCCAGATGCTTCGGTCGCTGCGATGAACAACTCCGCGACGAGCGTTTAGATCGAACTGTCTTCGGTTCTTTCTTGTTCCAGTGACAATAGGAATCGGATCGGGTAGGGAGGGGTGGATAGTATACAATTATGCATTTAAGATGCCAGAACAGCTACTCCTCAAAGGAAAGTAGCAACTGGGGTGGCTTGGGCACGTATTACGAATGACTGAAGATAGAATTCCGAGGAAAGTTCTCAGTGCTATTCCAGAGGATAGGCGTCCAGTGGGCCGCCCTAGACATAGTTTGGAGAAGCAACTCCAGAAACTGTACGAGGAGAGGCTAGGCCTATAATAGACAAATGCCGCTGATGCAGCGTAGGACAGAGACGCCTAGAGGCGTCTTTCGATGGGTCCCCGACCCGAGTAGGATAGGGGGAAGAAGATGTATGTAATTAAATAAAAATAATTAAAAGAATTTTTTTGTTTTAAACGACTTTGTTTTATATATGTTTATGCATTATCGACCGGTTTCGGTTAAACTTATATATATAAATAAAATAAAGTGGTAAAAAACAATAAAAAACTTTCATTTAAATTATAATGTAAAGCCACAAAGTGATTGCTTTCTTTGATAAGTAAAATAAATAAAATTTACTTGCGCACTCCAGGATTCAAACCCATGACCTTCGAATTACGGAAGTAAGCAAAGTGTTTAGAATCAAAAGAAATTTTCTAAATGAGTGCGTGTGCAAAAAGCCGGGTTGTATAAAGCCGGTGTAATATAATAACGAGTAGATCGCGTAATAATATACGCATACATTAACGCGCGACGAGGAAAACAACTCACGTGCTTTTGAATGGACCCATTCGTAATCACGTGAAAGTATCTTGAACTCGTCAGAGATCCGAACCTCGACCTTTCGGAATGAAGGTGAGCGTGCAGACCACTCGGCTTTCAAGTATGTGCCTGTTAATAAACTGTTTAAAAAACATTGGCATATTTGCCTCTCTGTAGCGACTACACATCGTAAACAACGACATACTTAACAAACTTAACCAGTGATTCCTGTGCTTAATCGGAGTAAACAATGAAGATGGGTCTTCTCGACGCATTTTTTGGTTTAAAAAAAATTGCTACTCATATCCAAGAGTATCCATATTTTTATTTATTTATTATTATTATTTTTTTTTAATTTAATGTAAAACAAATTTAATAATGTTACTATTAAGTTCTGCGAGTAATTTTAGTTTTTATTATTGTGTCAGCTGTTTCGGCGTTTAAGGCCATTTTCAAACTGTCTCAAACAGACAGTAGTCACAATAATAAAAAAACTAAAAATACTTGCAGAACTTAATAATAACATTATTAAATTTGATTTACATTAAATTAAAAATATATATATATATATATTAAATGGAGTTCTACGAATTAAACACAAAAACAATTAATAATTAATTAATTAATATATTATCTACATGGATCATACATATCTACCTTCTTAAAAAAGTGTTTTTTTTTTCAATTTTTTTTTAAATATCTGTAAACATCTTGAAAAATATTTAAAATATTGTTTAAAAACATGTACCTTCCTTCAATAATTAGATACGGGGTAGGTCCAAATTGACTCCCTGGGCACTAAAGGTGTAATTTTCAGTTCCATGGGAAATCAACACATGTTTGAATAGGAACGCTATTTAAAAGTGATATGAAAGTAGCTCGAAAACCTAATCTAACCTAACCGAGATAATTAAAAAAATATTTTTATATAATTGAGGTAATGTTTTTTTTCGTACTTTTAATGATTTTATATAACTTTAAAAAAATATGTATTTGGAAATCGATTTTCTCTAATGGTTCCGATTCCTCTTAACGAAACTAAGTAAATACCTATTTTAATAATGGAATAAATTATAGAAAATTATAAAAAAAGATCACTTGTTGCCGTGTAAGTTCTGAATTAAAAAGTTTAAATTAAAAAAGTTACACATCCATCTAGCGAGTCCAAATGGACGCGTCGAACTTTATGGCGCAATATAACCGCCATAACCTCAAAAATAGAACGAAATTATATACATGGTAATTCTATACATCTACATAGTTCTTTCATAAAAGACAATTGCTTGATTATGTTAAAAAAATATAGATCTATTCAATTTGAAATTTTCAGAGGCCATCTTTGTTATCGATAAAAATGTTGAATGGCTTTGACATAAAAAAATAATTGTTTTCACACGTCAAAATAACTAAAGCAGTGTTACCAGTCTTAAATAATAAAAAAAAAAACGAATTTAAATATATACGTGTTTTTGCAGTAATAATCCAAACAACCATTTTTCAGAGTGCATTTGGGTCAATTGGACAGTGCAGGCCGGTCCAGAACTCTGGGCAGTAACGAGTAAAAAAAATCGAATTCAAACAAAAAAATACCTTCACGTTTCGTAACTGGTCACACCGCAGTAACTGCCTAACCCCCTATTTTTGTTGACCCCGACCCTAACTATCGAATACCGATGGATTTTTTGGTTTTTAGGTTAAAAAAGTCGCCGGTGACCAAAGTGTCGACTACATGTTTTACTCCAAATATACTCACGAATCACCGGCTAAAATTTGTCGACACGTCCTGATACATCCTGTATAAAGAGACATGTATTTTTTTAATGTTTCTATTGACGGCCTCCGTGGTCGAGGGGTAAGGTACTCGACTACGAATCCGAAGGTCGCGGGTTCAAATCCCGGCGTGTGCAAGTAAATTTAATTTTATTAATTTATGCTGTTTCACAATTAATTAATATAAAAATAATATATAGTATATTTGCGCACGTTCCAGCGTGGAAGATATTCTCATTATCGCCCTGGTGAAAGACGACCATTCAGAATTGAAACGTTGCTTGAAATGGCTTTTAGCCGTGTTTGGTGACCAGATCTGAATAGCCAGGTATTTCCCCACCTTCCTCTTTCCCTTCTCCTTCCCCTCCCCAATACCTTCAGCCTCAAAACATTCCCCAATTAAGAATGCCATAGTCTCACTGGCTCAATATGGTTGGGAGCAGTTGGAACTCTTAAAATTAATTTTTTTAAACTTTTTTTAACGTAAAATTTGTAATACGTGAATCGCCTCCATGATATTCGAGTGAAACACTTTCTTAAATATCACATTATAAAAGGGCAGTATTACAACATGCGAACAAAACAATATAGTTTCCTTGTGCTCATTTGTATGACATTTTCAAAATTGAAACTTGATGTGTACGTATGTGTTTTATGTCTTCAGTAAGTAACTTGCAACTACAATAGCGTAGTTTATGCGTAGGTTACACGTATACAGTATCCTGGGGGCCAAGTCTGTATCTTTATAGTTAGCTATGAAGATGGCGATGAAGAACACATTTTGACAGTTTGACGAACAAAACAATGTAGTTTCCTTGTGCTCATTTGTATGACATTTTCAAAATTGAAACTTGATGTACGTATGTGTTTTATGTCTTCAGTAAGTAACTTGCAACTACAATAGCGTAGTTTATGGGTAGGTTACACGTATACAGTATCCTGGGGGCCAAGTCTGTATCTTTTTAGTTAGCTATGAAGATGGCGATGAAGAACACATTTTAACAGTTTGCATAAACGTAGCGTCGTCTCTTGCATTTGCGTTAGGGATTTCTCTCTTAACGTAAACGCAAACTTAACTTGTCACGATACGGGCTACCAAACTCACAAAATGTTTTGTTTGTGACCATTTTAACTGTGCGTTAGATAACGTACAAGATACAGACATGAACCCCAGGACAGTGATAGTCTGTTAAGGGGAACAGCTGCGATGCCTGTTTCATACAAAACTGAATTTTGGATTGGAGGTCAAAATACCCATCCAAACTGAATGATCTATTTTCGAATTAAAGGTTTAGTTAATATATAGTACGGATGGGAAGTATTTTATTTATTTTTAGGGCTGGGAATATAATACTACACTGGCTGAGTGTGACATGGCCATTAGAGTAGTGTTGTTACGTGTAATTTTAAATTGCACCAAAATTCTGATAATTTTGGAGATACAGTTCGTAATAATAAATCATACATTAAACGAATTAGCATTCCTACCCATGAGTCAGCCAATTTTTATTTTATTGCAGCGGCGGTGTAAGGTCAAAGCAGTGGCGTGCATTGCTATTTGAACAATGGAAACTTTAGTTTTTCGACGGAGGAAGTATTTGATTTTTGACTGATAAGCTGGGTTAATTACATGTAGTCAAATATATTATTCAATGCGGCGGCCGCAAAATCTTAGCGAAAAACCTTTTCCAGGGTTTTACGACACTCGTTAAAAAATCTAACATTACCGTCATAATAATAATAATAATAATCGGATGATTTTTATAGCGCCGTTTTTGTGAAAAATCACCTCAAGGGCGCTGTACAAATCTTACTTCCTATTCTTACATTATTCCTATATTAATTCATTTTTATTTTTTTTTGGAAACTATCATTACACATTATTTATAGACCATATAAAGAGATGCAGTTAGATTATCAAAATTAAATACGGCTTGGTCTAAGTTTTCATACATGTTTAATTTAAAAAAAGAAGAAGCTAACTGTATTTATTCCTTATGATATATTGCAAGACGCTAATACAAATGATAGGAGTTATGTGAAGTTAGGCGGCGGGTGGGGACTGGGGCCGGGGGTACTGATCCTTTCTTCCAATCTTTTTGGTGGCGCTCGTCGGCCGGCTTCAGGATCTGGAAAGAGTACATCAGCGTGTCGTCTATTTCTCGCCCCAGCCGGTGGTATCCTTGTCGGGGTCGGGCCACAGCAGGTCGCGCAACCTTGTCGGGCACGTCCGTGGGCCGCATGATGCACCGGATCTGCTCCGTGAACTGGAGGTCAGAACGCAGGTCGCCGTGACAGCAGAAGATCTTCTCGTCCAATGTTTTTATTTCCTATTGCGCCTTTCTCGGTAGCCATGAAATCTAATTTTGCGGATGCGGTTGTGGTACAACGTTCAAGGTTATACAATTATATCTTTGCAGCTATTAAAGGCTCCAAAAAAGCACATTCACCATTAAGTTTGAGTTTGGGTTGTTAATGTGATTTACCAAAAATATGATAAGTGAAAATCCGAAATTCAAAGAAATTCCAAATTTCAAAAAGTTTAGATTTTTCTTTCTTTTAAAGCTACATAACTGTAGTGGCAAAATAAAATAATATCGACATAAACCCGATCAAATTGTGCAGGCCTCTCTAAATCTGACCTAATCCACAGTAAACCTGTTCTATTATTATTGTCCCATTTGACCGACCTAACACACCCTCTCTCTGTTGGGTAAAATGAGGTTAGGTTAGATGTATTTTCAGGTTTTCACGCCTAAAATTATTTTTTTGATAGTATGTCGTGTTGGGCTTCCTCCTCCTTTAGCCAACATTTTGGTCAATGTTACATTGTAAATCATCAGGGCAGAATGTGGTATAGTGTGTATTTATGCATGTTGAAGTGATACCGTGTTGCGCGCGTTAATCCTCTTACGGCTGGCATCTCAATATAACTTTTTTCTACCCAAGAAATGATTCAGAGATCCAAGTCATTCAAAATACAGCCCTACGAAATATCTTTACTTTGTCATGGGACAAACACGTCAAAAACATCTACAGAAACTCTCAAATACTCCCGTTTAACACCATTCCCACCTGTGAATTTTCAAATATTATCTTGCATGTAATTACATACTAACACCACACTCAATTACAATCACAACGTACGCCAACACAACACAAGAAACCACAACAAACTACATATACCAAAAATACAATCAACAAAATATGGACTATAATCTTTGGCTTACACAGAATACAATACATTGCACAACGATACTATGCAAGCCAATGTGAAAGGTCTCAAAGTAAGATGCTTAAACTATATTATTTGAAAGAATTCCTTAAGGATTAATGCTGTGATGTGTCTCTGTAATAAGTATAACTATATAATGTACCAGTGATGTGTTCCTTTGGGGGCTAACGGTGATTTAAATTTAATAAATAATCAAATATTTTTTAAAAATAGCTATCTCTTAAATTTATTTTCATATTTATATTAATAATGATAATTTTTATTTATATTTCTAATTTAAATGTATTATTCAATGTTTTATAATTATTTTGTCATTAGCATTTTTAATCTGTTACTTACCTAATTTAATTCATTTTTGTTTATGCTCATATTTTGTATATTCTTAAATTATTGTTTTAAATTTTTTATCATTTTTCTATGCTTGAAATTATTTTTTAGTATTCATTTATTCCTGAAGATGATAGCATTGCTATCGAAACATGTAGAAATATTTATATATTTTAAGTAAAGTGGTATATACAAAGTGTATTTTCAATTTATATAATTTAAAAAAAGGGTTTACCCTGTCTACTTTCAAAATATAATAAAATGTAAGACATGCTTTTTTTAAAATATTAAAATAAGCATTATGGCGGGCTTCAAATTAAATAAAAAACGACCAATTTACGTTGGAATACAAATTTGCCGTACGTTATTTAAAATATTGACACGAAAAAACCTTTTTTTTAAATATTTTTTTTAAAAATATTTTTGTTAACCTAAACATATTTACATAGCAAATATGATGATTTAAAAAAATACAATAAACTCACAATAATTTTCTAAGTTGCCTCTAAAATTATGAAAATTGATGTTTTTTCATGGCATATACTTCATAATTTAAAACAAACATAAATAAAATACTTCTCATCCGTATTAGATATTTACCAAACCTTTAAATTTAAAAATATATATGTCATTCTGTTTGGACGGGTACTTGACCTCAAATCCAAAATTAAGTTATGTATGAAACAGACAGCGCAGCCCGTTGAATACTTTTTTAATAATAATAAAATTTAAGAAAAAAATCTTATTATTATTTAAGTATTTAATAAATGTTTAGAAATAAAAAGAGGTTCAGTTAGATTAAGAAGAGCATGTACAATGCTATCGTTAGCATGTCAACACAGCAATATGATAAAAAAAAACACATGCGATTGTACTTTACATCTTTATAACAGTCGCGTAGGTACCATTATAAATTTACCATTTTTCAAAATAAGCAAAACGGTCACCATCATTTTGTCGAAAAATCACCTCCCATTGCGCACTAAATAAAATAACTCTCCATTCATTATATCACTGCACGGCACTGGATCAGAATTATAAACAGTGATAAAACAAACGGACAAATACCGAGATTATATGCGAAGGTAAAAGTGATAAGAGAAGGATTTATAAAGAACTTTCACGATATGCTTGCAATTATTCTTCCCCGTATCACATAGCATGACTAAGGCTAGCTTTACACGATACTAATTTCCATACCGATCCCCATATGGAAACTTTCGCGACCCATATGGAAAATCTTTGTTTTACACGGAAATTATGTTCAAACCTACGATTTCATTCAAAATTTACAGATATAGTATCAAAATAGAAATAATATTTTGGAACGGTACGTAATCGTCAAAAAATGGTATCACCATAACAAAATGTAAATAATACATGTACATACGAAATTCACAATACCGAACAAAAACACGCGTTCATAATCAGTAATAAATAGTCTAGTCTACTTATAATCTTTTAAATATATTCCGAAATAAACACGCAACGTTTTCACGTAATAATATTATGTTGAAATATTATTTAGTTGATTTTACATAAAATAATAGTTACATCTGTCAAATATTGCGCGAAAAACTGAAAGTAAATAGGTATCAAAAATAGAAAAGTGTTATTTTCTATACCGAATCCGCATGGAAAGACACCTGTAATGAATCTGTACGAAAAAAAGCGTCGTGTAGGACACCCATAACTAGTAGAATCCACTATCATTTTGTATTAGTGGTGGGCGAAGCGGCTCGGTTTAGTGAGCCGGATCACTAAATCAGCTCTTTGTAGTCTACCGGTTCGGTGATCCGGCTCGATTGAACGACAGTTCGCGTCCCCCCGCACCATGCCCTCTCCCTCGCTCCCTTGGCCCTCCTAAAGACGCCCTTAAGACGCTCTTACACGATACTTTTTTCGTCCAGTTTTCATGTGGATATTCTTTACAGAGAGCTGATTTAGTGATCCGGCTCACTAAACCGAGCCGTTTCGCCCACCACTAATGTCAACTAGTTTCGATTCTGCTGAATCTTCATCGGGACTGAAAAATATTCAGTATATTATTATTAGCAAGTTATTCATATATAGTATATTTTTCAGTCCCGGTGAAGATTAAGCAGAATGGTCGAGGGGTAAGGCTCTCGACTACGAATCCGAAGGTCGCGGGTTCAAATCCCGGCGTGCGCAAGTAAATTTCATTTAATTAATTTGTGCTGTTACACAATTAATTAATTTAAAAATAATATCTAGTATATGTGCGCACGTTGCAGAGTGGAAGATACTCTTAGTATCGCCCCAGTAAAAGACCACCATTCAGAATTGAAACGTTGCTTGAAAGTTGCAGATCTGAATAGCCAGGTATTTCCCCACCTTCCTCTTCCCCTTCGCCTTCCCCTTCCCAATAACTTCAGCCTCACAACATTCCCCAATCGAGGATGTCGTAGTCTCACTGGCTCCTGACGGTTGGGAGCAGTTGGGACTCTTGTAACCATATTAAAAAATGTATCTCCTACTACCATTGACGCGATATTTTACATCAATGACTACTACATACATAATTTCAGGGGCGCGCGCACCTAGCAACACAACGGGCGCGGTTCGACCAGGATGCGTCGATGGTACACAAGACACAAATATCTGGAAAAGAAAACACTACTTAATTTATTAATTATAACTCATTTTAAAAAGGTTTCCATATCAAAAAGAAAAGTGTTTATAATGTGAATACGAATTTTTTTTTACTATTTCACGATGTTGTGCAATAATGAGATTGACTTCTAAAACGAACTATCATGTTATATATAAATTGATCTTAAATTAAATAGAGCATGCTGAGGACAGAACTTTTTGAATTTTTTAAAAATGTTGAATAGTACCGAAGATATAAGCCGTCAAAACGTTGACATTTTACGAGAATCTTAGCGTGTGCCGTCACGGTAAAAATGACTAGCGTGGCAGTAGGCGGTACTGCCAATCGAATTGTGAAATGTACTGAATTGTGTTACTCAAGTTCACTTTTAAAGCGTCGTCATTTTTGGAAATATCAAAAAACTAATTTTACTGTCATCCCTTTAAATATATATTTTCGTAGAAAACTATTATTTTGTGGTTTGACATATTTATTATATAAAAAAAACACTTTGTTTTATACCGAAAATTTATTTTTAAATCCGTCAGCCGGTTATCCAATAAATATAATACGTTTTCACAAAATAAAAATAATTGAGCGATAACCTCACTACAAATTTATGAAATTTAACCACCCTACAACATTTTTTTAATGTGGATATTATTTTTAAGAACAACGTTTGGGATAGAGTGCAACACTTATATAAAAAAAGAAACTAATCGATACCGCACTGTTTTCCCGCACCATGTGCGATTACTTTTTGTTGTGAAATAATTTTAAAAATGCAATTTTATTTTCAAGTTCATCGTCATGTTTCAATGACATGCCTATTTTTTTATTAAGAATCGTTTGTATAGCGGGTGAGACATTAACGTTCCATAAATAGAATCGGAATAAACTCATATACAACGAGGAGGCGTGGTTATGTCCCCGTTTCCAACACCAAGTGCGATTGAATAACATTGCGCAATATTTACTTAAATTGATTTTTTATTACAAATTTATCAATTTAATTGAATATTTTTTTAAAACAATGTGCCTGGATAGCGGGATATTCTTTATAAATACTACCTTACTGTAAAAAATACTAACAAATCAACAAATAACCACGTGTTAAGTTGCACAATAATGTCGAACAAGAACTGAATGTTTGTAAAAAAAAGTGCATCCAAATAAAATTTAAAAAAAATAAATGAATACCGCACACAAGAGTCCCACCTGCTCCCAACCGTCTAGAGCTATTGAGACTATGGCATTTCCAATTGGGGAATGTTGTGAGGCTGAAGGAATTGGGGAGGGGAAGGAGAAGGGGAAGTGGAAGGTGGGGAAATACCTGGCTATTCAGATCTGGTCACCAAACACGACTAAAAGCCACTTAAAGCAACGTTTCAATTCTGAATGGTAGTCTTTCATCAGGGTGATACTGAAAGTACATTCCACTCTGGAACGTGCGCAAATATACTGCATATTATTCTTAAATTAATTAATTGTGAAACAGCACAAATTAATTAAATTAAATTTACTTGCGCACGCCAGGATTTGAACCCGCAACCTTCGAATCCGCATTCGAGAGCCTTACCCCTCAACCACGGAGGCCGTCAAATTCCTTTTTGGTAGACACAGATTCACTATGGGTATTGAATAGATTTATTTATTTTCTTTTAAGGCACCGCAGATGGCATTCATCAGAACGTAGTCCATCTTTAGTTATTTGTACTAATTTTCTTTATCGATTCATTGTTAAAATGCGCATTTTTCCGAGCAGCGCAAAAATATGTAAATAAAATAAAATCATTCAACATACGGCCACTGCCTTCTTCGCTTGCTATCGACTGCGGTGCTTATTAAATTGCTACCTTCGCATAGAACATTAATTAATTTTAATCAATTTGATTTCTCACGTATTATGTAGTTTAACATTTTAATAAGACAATTTTATCCTGATGAAGGAAGATCAGCTTCTAAAACATGTAGATATTTATATATTAAAAACAAAATACTTATTGTATTAAATAACAAGTCACTTTGTTTTTAATCAACTTTTATTTTTTTATTTGTCGACTAGTTTCGATTCTGCCGAATCGTCTTCGGGACATAGAACATACATAAAAAAAATAAAAATAAAAGAAGATTAAAGTGAATTGTTATTTAATACATCATGTCAATCCACAATGTGTTTGCTTATTCTGAAAAAAAAAAATGAAAAAAAAAACTTATTAATTGTGTATGATAATAATCATACTCGGATGTCTTGTATAGAGGATGTATTTGTTTATTACATAAAGAAATATTTATTTAAATTTTGGAAGATAAAAAAATATCCACCCTTTAGGTGATTTAATATTACAAAATACTATATAATTTCTTATCTGTTGAACAATGTGAATAAAAAATATATATTTGATACACTTATACTGAACAATACATATTTTTACTGACTATATGTAAAATATCGTTATTATTATTTAATTGGATTTGGCTTTAGCATGAAATTATGATTAAAACAACTACTTATCAGAAAAAAAAATCGATATCTTTCACACATTATTTACCGACTGCCTTCCGTGTCCCAGACAGGTGGGATGGGAGATCGGAACTATATTAAGGAATCATTTTTCATTGTGATTCAGTTTGTGTACAGTGATCTCAAAAGCCGGTCGCGAAACTTAACCTAGTCGTGTAATTTATCAGTGACTACTGCAACCAAATCCTTTAAGTTCGACCCGGTTATAGTTGCCTGTGATATTAGTAAATAATAAGTTATTCTAGCAATTAAAAGAAAACCTACTTAAATCCTACCTAGGGAGAAATTTTTATAATAAGTATTTTTTCGTGTGCGTCTGAAGCGTTTTCAAATAACAAAATGTCGTTATTAGTAGAATCTGTGAAAGTGGATCAGCCGGAAAGATGGATGTTTTCGGAGGTTCGTTAATGATTTCCATTTATTTTTCTTAGAATGTCAATTCAGTTGTTAAATCATAAAAAATATCAATAATCTTCTTGTTCGCTACATTAATTTTAATTCAAGAATGGGTATAGTTTTGAATTCTGCCAATTTCAATTTTCTTTATTAATATCCAAATCAAATGTAAAATCGTTTTATATTATTGTCGTGAATTAATATTGTTACTAGTTTCACTCTGCAATGTTTTCCTTTAGTCGAATATTACCCCCTTGGAGGAAAGAATTCGGTATTTAAAATGCCGCGCGAAATTTTTGGCGCGAAAGTTATAAATTTGTTTTTCTTTTATCGTTGTTTAATGTTGAGTTTTTTGACAGGAAATTAGTTCGCTAACGCAAGGTACAGGGAAAGTCAAGAGGCAGCTTCGCTGGATCCTTTCACAGGTTTGTTTATGTTTGGGTTTATTTATATTAACAAATATTGCGCAATATCTCGCGGTGATTGTGCAACAATCATTTCACACATTCGGATTCTCATTGTTCAAAATTTAATTCAAACAGTTTATTGTAACGATACACGCTCGTACAATGACATAACCAGCAATGAATGGTGTTTCTAAATATATTGCAAATAAAATGATTTAGTTTCTAATAATGGTTAATCTACATATGCTTATATTATCTCTGAGATCTGGAATAAATAATAAATAAATAAATACACTGATAAATATAAAATGAATGGAAAAATGTTGGCAAATCTGCACAGCAAGAAAAAAAAACAAACAAAACATTTTTATTTGATTATTTTTTCGTTGATTTAAAATCATTAAAAAACGTTTAACGAGTAGGTACATGTAACCTACAAGTGTAATTATATATTTTCAGTTGATTATTTAAGTTTATTAAATGTTTTGGTGTTTAATTCGTACAATTCCATTTAATTTATTTTTTTATAAATTTAATGTAAATAAAATTTAATAATGTTATTATTGAGTTCTTCAAGTATTATAGTTTTTCTTATTGTGACAGCTGTTTCGGGGTTCAAGGCCATTTTCAAAGTTTGAAAATGGCCTTGAACGCTGACTCTTTTTTGCCCACAACGCGCATGATCAACCTGTCCACACACCGCGCGCCCAGCGTTATGTTTTTAAGCAGTTAAAAAGGGCAAACGAAGTCAATTGCGACAGTAATAATATGTCGGGCCTTTGCATTAATGTTCAAAAATTGCTTGATGTTTGCTCGTACTTGTCTAGGTCATACGTCGAAAGCCTTACGGAGTCAGGACAGAGAAATTGAGCAATGTTGTGCAATAATTACGAGTAAAGGTTTATTTACATCGCGCGGTGAACGTGTTCATAGATAATATGAGAAATTAATTTTGTCGTGCCTCCCACTTTACGTGTTAACCTTAACATTGAATCCCCAAAAATTTCACAAGCTTTAATGAAAAACGTACTAAAGAAATTACCGATTTCTTCTGAAAATCACACCCGGAATGCGATTAATTTTTTATTACTAACGTTCCCTAATCACCCTTTTATAATGACTTTTTTTATAACACTTGACAGTTATTTCATATCATTGCGCAATAATAACGCATTCTATTGTAATTTGACTGTCAAATATATCCGTTAAGATAAGATTAAGCCAGATAAGATTAAATACATATCTTTTAAATATATTTCATTACATTGAAATACTGCACAATGTTCAGATAGTTGAAGAGCAGAGCAGCAAGTTCCCTAATTTTTGACTCACAGGTTGGGCTTCGAAACCTGTCAAAGGAAATTCTTTTTTGATTATAAACAAAAATAAATTTCATGAATCTAATACATTTCCATTTACCCATATATATAATATGAAACATTATGATAATGTCTATTTTGTGAATGTACCTAAAACTTTCTTTTCTACCCGGCCTCGCCAGAGTTTTCAATACGTTTTTTTCCGATATTCATTTAATATTCAATATTTATGCTTTAAGTTTGTTACATATGTCTTTATTTTATTTTTTTTTGTAGCCTTAACTGTAAATTAATTATACAGTTTTGAATAAATAGCTCCCGTTAGACAAACAACAAAAAATAGTTTATTGGGACCTTTTGCATTATATTTTTTGTAAAACATCTTAAATTAATTAAAAGGAGTCATTTTTTATTGAACAGTTTAGCCCCAACAACATAGCCTCTTGTAAAATAATTCAGTTACAATTTTGACAGTCAGATGGATATTTCAAAGATACATAGCACATGATGAAAATGACATTACGTTGTGAAAATAGTTGCGTTGACCTAGAAACCCATTCTCTTGTGTATAAGGAATTATTCTGATCGTTAAAATTAAAGACTGCTCGACTGCGGTTTTGGTTTTCTCGAATGACAGGTAAAATCATTAGGTACCAGTGATAGTATCTTTTCGCGAAAGACACCTACAGATTTGTTATTCGATATTTGATTAGTTAAAACTACGCACACGATATCGATCGATATAACGATTATATTATGTTTATTCCCGGGTCACTAATAACATGACAACATTTAAAAATCTTCTACTATTATCATCATAAACGTAAAATGTTGCATATGAAATAATGGAGGATTAGCCAGTCGAGGAATTGAACTGAGGACGCCTGAGTGGGAACTCATTTCAAATTCGTCAGTGGCTGAGTTAGCATCGAGTTTGGGTCTCACCCATGCGTCGTGAGTTCAATTCCTCGACTGGCTAAGTCTTCCATTACGACACAAGCAATATCTTCCGCTTACTGTGATGGTAATAGGAGATTTTCAAATATTGTCAGGTTATTCGCAACCAAAGAATATTTGTCTTTCTTTTTAAAAAAAAACTAAAAAAATTTTTTAAAAACTATGTCAACTATGGTGGGTGAAGAGGCTCAGTTTAGTGATCCGGATCACTAAATCAGCTCTTTGTAGTGTACCGGTTCGGTCATCCGGCTCGTTTGAACAACGGTTCGCGTCCCCCCGCACCATGCCCTCTTCCTCGCTCCCTTGGCCCTCCTAACGACGTCCTTAAGACGTTCTTACACGATACTTATTTCGTTCAGTTTTTATGTGGATTGTCTTTGCAGAGAGCTGATTTAGTAATCCGGCTCGCTAAACCGAGCCGCTTCGCCCACCACCAAGTAAAACATTAAAATTATTTAAAGAATTATTTAAAGAAGCGAAGTTAGCAGTCCACAATGGAGTACTGATACCAACCCTGATGTATGGCAGTGGAACTGGCAGAGGAAGGATGAAAGTAGACCGAATGGTGTAGAAATGAGATCTTTGAAGAGAATCTGTGGTAAAACTATATATGAAAAATGTTGAGATTTGCAAAGAATGTGAGGCTGATGTAAGCGTAGTGAGTAAGATTAAGAAAGATGTGATTAGATGGTTTTGGCATGTAGAACGAATGGACGAAGAAAAGAGTGTAAGGAAAATATATGACGCGAATGTCAATGGAAGAAGTTGGGGACGCACTAGGAAGACATGGCAAAATTAAGGGAATCAAATACTTAAGTCGAGGCATGTCAGAGGTCAAAATAATACTAAGAGAATGTATAAGACGATGTATGGATGTGAATAAAGCAAAAATTGTATGCCAGGATCGAGTTGTTTGGCGGTTCGTCCTCTTTGCCTACCCCTGCCGGGAAACGGCATGATGGTTAATTAGTTTGTTGATTTTAAACTTTTCTTAAAGGTTTCGAAATTGCTTTCTGACCTCAAACCAGGGAAGGCCATTCCAAGAATGTGGGCCCAGTACATCGAAAGCTCTGTACCCAAATGTAGGAGCATTCGTACGAGAGGGTTCAACCAGTCTGTTCGACACATCAGACTTGGCCGACCTGAGCGTGAGTTGTCTTTGAGTAAGATGTCCCTCACGCAGAGATCAGTCAAGTATGATGGTGCCAGCCCGTTCAGTGCCTTATATACCATAAGACAAATTTTAAACTGAACTCTTTCTGTTACTCGAAGCCAGTGTAGACAATCACGTAGAAGAGGAGTGGTGTGAGAGTATTTGTTGACACCGCATATTAGACGAGCTGATTCGGCAGAACAGCATACAAACTATTGGAGTAGTTCAATCTGGAGATTACTAGAGCATTTTTAGTCTTGGCAGAATCTATTGGGAGATATATCTTAGGAGATGCTCTCCATATTTCGAAAGGGTATTATGAAGAATGTCGATGTGTTATATTGCACACAAATATGGGGAATTGGAGAATTTTTCCTAAGTTTGGTCTTGCATACAGGCAAATGAAAAAACTCGGTTTGTCAGGTTGGTCTTGACGGCATGTGGACTAATATAAAATTGATGAGCTCTGGCGAGTCCAGGCCATTAAAGATTCATAATTACACAATAAGATTTGATCAAATATTAAACGCCTGTAGAAGTTATAGAATTGTAAAGATTCGGCGTTATTTGCAACGTGTAAATTAAAATGATAATTTATATGCTTAAAGAATTTACGGTGAATGCTATCGATTCTTTCGATGCAGTCTGCGGTATATAAAGTGAGGTCGGATATACGCGGTGTAAATTGATTACAGAGATGTTGCGAAATTGTTTTGATATGAGAAAGAAAAATCCCAGCATTTTATTGGCTTTATTGATTACTGCATTAGTTTGTTTGATATAATTTTGTTTCAAATCCAATATTACCCCAAGGTCTGGGATAGATTCTACTTCAGTAATAGTATAATATAAGTGTAATTAAAAGAAATTTTATTTTTGTAACGTGTGAATGATAATGTTTTTAAAATTATCGTATCATGAAAATTTTATTAAATTACTACACTTTTTCACTTTCTTGATAATTTACTAGTAAGATGAAACAATAAAATATTATAATTTCTTCGACGATTGGTATTCACTTTGTAGCGTCATTATTAATAAATGAATTTAAAAAAACACACACACTTTGTATTCTACACTTTATTAATATACACAGATCTACATGTTTCGAAAGCGATGCTTTCTTCATCTGAAATATATAGAATTAATTTTTCCATATATTACTGATGAAGAAAGCATCGCTTTCAAAACATGTAGATTTCGGTTTATATTAATAAAGTGGTGAATACAAAGTTTTTTTTTATTCGTTTAATAAATTATTATTTAAAAATTATTATTTTGGCTATTCAGATGTGGTCACCAACTGCAGCTAAAACCCATTTCAAGCAATGTAACGTTTCAATTCTGAATAGTGATCTTTCACCAGTGCGATACTGAGAGTACCTTCCACCCTGCAACGTACCGCAAATATAAGCCGCTCATCTCAACACAGGACTGTCCCAGTGAGATGAGTGGCCAATGTTTTTGTTTTTTAAATTAAAATTTTAAACAAATATACAAATACTAGGTGTATTATTTTTAATGAATTATTTGTGAAACAACACAAATTAAGTAATAACATTTATTTGCGGACGCCTTGATTCGAATCCTCGCCCTCGAGATTCGTAGTCAACGATAGCCTTGTCCCTCGACCACGGAGGGGGTCAAATCAAATCCGAAGATATTTTTTTTATTAAGTAAAACAAATACTTTGTTTTAATCCACCTATTTATTTTTAAATCCACACCGACCGGTTTCGCTTATCTCAAGATCATTGATCAAATCTTCAGCGATAATTCAAATTTTCTCGTTAATTCCTTTTACATTTTGTCCCTTTACTTTTTTATGTATTGTCCAATTCTATTACATGTAAGAATATTTCTGTTTCACACTTCCATTATTTCATTTTATATTTTTTCTCCTTCCTTTTTTGTATCTCAACTATATGCTCACTCTATGTATTTTTGTTTAGTTTTAAATTGTACCTCGATGAAGCTCGAGATAAACAAAACCGGTTGGCGTTGATTTAAAAATAAATTATTGGTTTAAAACAAAGTGTTTTCTTTATTTAATAAATATGTCAAACTACAAAGTATTTGCTTTTAACAAAGATTTAAAAAAAATTTACCATCTTGTTTTTTTTTCCATTTGATTGTCATTAACATTGTATCAATAATTAATATTATATACAATCATTAATTATTTTTATTGAGATTTAAAAACCTCATTTTAATATTTAATCATTGTAGAAAATAATATCAACCAAATAGGAACATGAAAAAGATTTCAGTCGCAGCTTGGACACGAACCCAGGACCTCTGTTATCCGGGGCAACCGCTTAACCATCTTAGCTAATTACACCAGTTCAATTTATGTCATCTTTATCGATATCATATCTCGAATTCAAGATTTGTCAATATTATTCTCTATTTTTAATCCCGTACAAATAAAAAAAAAAAAAATAATAAAAAAAACAGATATTCATCCGAGACACTGTCTAGTTTGTAATTGTGTTCGTTTGTAATCATCGTAAAGATAGCTGCCAATAATATGGGGTTAAAAATGGAGAATATTATATTTATTTACTTAAATACGTTATTTTATACATAAATTTATCAAAAAAATAATATACCCAATTGATATTTGTCCCAGATGCAACTGAAATATTTCATTTTCTGTGGTTTTTTTTCCGTTTTCATGTTTCATTTAGGTTATGTTAATATTATTTTCTACAATGATTTAATATTATATAATTTGTTAGTTGGTATAATTCGTAGAAGCTCCACAGCTAATCATTATATAAATATAATATATTATATTAAATGCATTATTGCATCCGGGTAGATACGTACCTACTAGTCTACTAGAGCTAATTGCTTTCAATTATCAAACGTACAAACGTCGATAACAATGCATGTTGATGATTGTATGTGTTAGTTGTATTTTTTAAATAAATAATATTATGATTTCTGCTGTGTTATGGTTACATTCGCAAGAATACTGTACTCGCATGTCGAGTTGATTACTCGACTTGGTCCGAGATTTCAGCACGTTTTGAATCGATTTCTATTTGGTTTTTCGCGATGAGCGATTGT
This sequence comes from Halesus radiatus, assembly GCA_022606495.2. Taxonomy (NCBI): domain Eukaryota; kingdom Metazoa; phylum Arthropoda; class Insecta; order Trichoptera; family Limnephilidae; genus Halesus; species Halesus radiatus. The sequence goes on along the minus strand of JAHDVE020001852.1, from coordinate 367 downwards.
GGATTGTTACGATGAATTAAATAAAAAGACACTTTGTTTGAATCTACTTTTATTTTTGTCGATTAGTTTCGATTCGACTGAATCAGCTTCAGGACTTAAAATATATTGATTTCTATTTCTTTTGGATGCTATATAATATGATAACAGTAACCTTTAAATCTATGACTTTTGCAACTTTATTGTTTTACATCTATGTATACGAGGTGTGTTCAAAAGAAAAGGTGAATTTTGAATTTTCGCGGGCTGTGTACATTCGATTATCGATTTTTTTGTTGTTGTTATGTTGGTACACATATGTTTATCATATGTTAGCATTATCAGCCATTTTGGATCAGTGATTTGTTTTTGACAACTGGAAAGGTTAGTC